>JAQFZG010000698.1:0-28168 GCA_034695465.1 Entomobrya nicoleti
CTATTTAATTCGGTTCTGTTAAATTAACTAACAACGAATAGAGAATTCAAAATTATGTCATACACCAACTTCGTCTCGTCATGCAATGAAGAAGAAACAGCTGGCAAGAGACGCGGCGAATATAACGTTAACTTTACGTCATAGAACGGCTTTATGTAAAATACATTGATCGTACCATTCACATAGAGAAAAAGGAAACCACGGACGTTTTTTTGTGATATAGATTCACTATTCATTTAAGTTATTATAGATACACGTACTTTTATAATGGCTTTGTTCAGGAATCTCACTGCAAAGTCATCGAGTGGAATCTTTATGAGCGAATTTCGATACGGGAAGATGTATTTAAACATAACATGGGCTTGGGCATAACACATAACAATTCATGGTACACAAAACACTACAACATGTGATCTTGAAGCATCTGATGAAGGTATACCATTCTCCATGATAAAACCAAAAGTTTCAAATTTTGTTTGGCTTATTAGAAACATTTAAATTTAGTTCATTTGTGATTTACCAAAGTGAATATGTAGCCATGTTTTGCTTTAATTTGCATATCATGGCTACAAATAGATATGGAATCACTGGGTTTCCCTAAAAAGCAGTTTTGAAAAACATAGTTTTTCCGGTTTTTGAACTTTAAGTTACATCCGAAAGTGTACCTGTTCCAGGTTATATATCTTTATTCTAAAAACACTTATAAAGGGGGAAGGAAAAAGTGTGAGATAACAAATTAACATGTATCTTCATCAGTGGATTAAATTTGTTCTCAAATACGTTGGAAATAGCCCTGAAATGAACAATGAACATTTACCACAAGATTATTCCAGTGAAACCTGACTTAATTCCAAGTTTTCTTTGTTTTTCAACATTTTATTGACCTAGCTTGTTGTTATCCTGAAAACAAATTAACTAGCTTGATCACTAGTCAAAACTAACAATAAAAATTTATATTATTCTTGCAATGTTGCGGTTAACTTGTTGCCAGATATGCTTTTTGAGAACTGTGAATAAACAGCATTCGGTTAATACTCCAGCTCAGGTACTTTTTCACAAAATATTTGAATCATTCCAATCAAAACTGTTTCTCACTTTTTAATTGTTGCTTTCGTTATATCCTCGTAAGTTCCTGAGGTGGAAATCATGGAGCACTTCTTCCAGAGTGGTAGCTAAACCAGTGGAAGAGGAACGCGACCTCGAACCCGAGCCAATAGACTTGTCACAGCTAAAGAGCCAAGATGTTACACTGTTGCCCCAAAACACAAATAAGAAAATTGGCAGCATCAGAAGTGTGAAGCCAACTTCAGAAGCCCAGTTAACATCCCAGGTTGGCTGGATAAATTCAAATCAAGGAAAATTGCCAGTTCCACCGACAGTATATTATCCAGCTACAGTTGCGGAAACTGTTCAGTCTGTTCGGAATTCCTACAGTACCCCCTTGCGGCTTCTTAACGTGTCAGATCCGAATGTACTTAACAAAGCGGTGAAATTAGACACGAAGGACCTTTTGAAATGCTACTTAGGTTTATCAAAGTCACGACTAACTGGTCTTGTAGTGGTAACTGCCATGGCGGGTTATGCACTGGCTCCCGCACCGTTCGCTGCAGGATCATTTCTCTGTCTGTCTCTGGGAACTGCTTTGACTTCCGCTGCAGCTAACACCGTAAATCAAATAGTGGAAGTGCCATATGATTCACAAATGGACAGAACGAAAAACCGGGTTCTAGTCAAAGAAAAACTAAGGTATATTTTTAACTTCGTACTTATTGTTTTAGTACTTTGTTAGCAGGTATCATAACATAATTGATTGTAATTCTAACAAATCCGAAAATACTGTATTGATATATCGTATTTTTCAGCAAGGAACACGCTACTGCGTTTGCAGTTATTTCTGGCGTTAGTGGCTTGACTATGTTAACTTTGGGAGCTAATGGACTAACGGCTGTTCTCGGTGGACTAAATTTGTTACTGTACACTTGCGTGTATACTCCCATGAAGCGACGCAGTATAGCTAACACTTGGGTAGGATCAGTCGGTAAGCCAATGATAATGAATGAGAAACGATAAGCCAAGAGTTACAGAATAGTGCATTTTATTTTTATATTTTTCTTTCTATCAAACAAGTCGGTGGAATCCCACCATTGATGGGCTGGGCAGCTTGCAGTGGGGAAATTACACATGGCGCATTGCTTCTTGGAGGAATTCTTTACGCTTGGCAGTTTCCTCATTTCAATGCCTTATCCTGGAACTTGAGAAACGATTATAATAAAGCGGGGTACAAAATGATGGCAATTTCTCATCCAGGTAATAGAAATTAAAATTAGTCTGGTAAATATGCAATTATATTTGAACATGTTTTTTTATTATAATGTATCTGCTTTCTTTCCAGAACTTTGCCGCAAAACATCCCTGCGATATAGTTTAAGTTTGATCCTGATATCCAGCTTAGCTCCTGTCTGTAGCGTAACTTCATGGACATTTGTTATAGACTCTTTACCGCTCAACGGGTACCTGGCTTACTTAGCATATAGATTTTACCAAGAAGGGGATAGTGCAAGCTCCAGGAAACTTTTCCGTTTCAGTCTTATTCACTTGCCCACCTTGATACTTTTGATGATGGTTAGTAAGCAAGCGTATAAAGATAAAACAACAGAATGTCCAATAACTTCCGGTATTAACAGTGCAACCTCAGCTGCGGCTGCCATAGCCTCTCCCCCTGCTCCCCCAGTGGTATTCGCTAGTGTTACAAATAATCACCCTTCTGTACATAGTAATAGTACCAATAGCGTAATGAAGCAAGAAAATTCTAATTCTGTTTTAATTCATAGTAATAATAGTGAACTTGCAGGAACTCGTACGATTTAGTGAGTAGTTGACGATAAAAAACAAATAAATTATTAGTCGCAATCGCTGTGCGCTAGAAAAATGGACATTATTACTTTGACATTGATTATCTTTATTTGCTGATTTGATTACTTTAACAATTAATACTCCATGATTGAACTGCAATGATATAAAGTAATGGAATTATATTGACATACATAATTTGCACATACAGTATACATACATCAATCAAGCTCAAATTAGATGGACACGCAAGAAGTACTTACAATCATGAAATTCACTAAAAATATATATATACCTTTATTTGATGCACCTTTTATTGCATACATTTGGTACTGCTGTATTGAAATAGTACCGTTCAAAGTAGACTATGTCATATGCACCATTCTATAAAATAGTTTAACAATCTCATAAACTATCGAAACTATTATACTTTCAATCAATTTCGGATACGGTAACTAGAAGTGTAGACTTGTGTAATTTAACATTTTTAAATATAGATACACAGGTCTACTGTAACAACAAATAATTTCTTGTCTAATCTTTCAGTGTACATTTTATTCACAAAATACTTCATCTAATGAATGAGCAGGAATACCAGATCACATTTGAAGTTCCCAAATTCGAAGATATAAATATAAATATTTCTGACTATTTTAATTTTCTAAAATGCAGATTAAACATTTTGGTCGCCTATTAAATGAGAGGTGTGATATCATCGTTACAAGTTTTTAAAAAAATCAACGGGGTGTTTGGGGTACGTAAACATTCAAATGATAGACAAAAAAAAATCTTTGTAACTGAATGTATCAATTTCAGTGATTTTCGGACAGTTTTAAAGTAGCTTCTCTCAGTTTCTCCATCTCGGACTGAATAAAATCCGTTATAACTTTACGCTTGTCACGAGGAGTTAAGTCTTTTACGCAGTCCAAGATGGGCTGAATGTTAAGAGGTTGGCCAACATTCATTAAAATTTTCTTGCCTATGTGAGGTATGTAGGGAGTTTTAGTAGGTAAAACTTCATGCATCCCAGTGTGGTGATACGGAATAACAATCGGCGTTGTCTTTAGTTCTGAAATTATTCTACCCACTCCCCATTTTAGTCTGTAAAGATTTGTACGCTCCACATTCACCCTGCCTTCTGGAAATACATGAAGCCAGTCACCAAACTCGTTTAGACGTTCGATGGCGAAGTCCACGGATTTCTGATATACTCCAAGTCCTCTAACGGTCGGGATGCATTTTCTGCAAAAAAATAATATGTTTTGCTAACAAGAATTTCTTAGGCTTTATGGAGATACTATAGCTTTAAATTACCCATGTGAAAAGAAACTAGAGTGACGTGGTTTTGTAAAACAGATATCGTGAGCTGCCAGACTCCATCGCATTCTTTTCTGATCAGTCAACTGTTTTGGGGACAGAGCTATACCTTAGCCAAAGTAATCAAATCAACAATTGTTTGGAAACGACAAACACCTGGCACCTTTTCAAGATGAAGGATTTATATGTATATTGCTATTGAGCGAATTTCTATTACCAATTAAGCCTGGATCATCTATACAGGACTCGTGGTTGGAAACAGTAATCAGCGGCACACCTGCTGGTCTTTTGAAGATGGCATCTATTAAAATTTCCCGATTGTGTATTTTGGTTCTATTGAAAACCGCTGTAATGGAATAAAGTGAACTTAGGACGACAAGTACAACTCAGATTGTCGATATTCAAAGACAATAAGAATGATAGAAATTAAATAACTTACTCAAGAAAGTTTTTCCAGAAATGCCAACAAGAAAAACAAGAACGCGACTCTTGAGTTCCCACAATTTTTGTGACTTACGAAAATCAGGAAAAGGCCATGAAAATTCTATAGTTGGAGCCTGCTTCGAAGGAGGAGGTTTCGAAGTTGTTAAGCTACTAACTACACACCTCGTGTAGCGTTGTGGGCATGATAAGGCTCTAAAAAGGTGTCTTGAATGATGTTGCAAAACCATTGTAAAGTAAGTGATACGAAATTCTGCGTACGTGTATGACGTATTATCTTCTACTATAGAGTAGCTCCTGGAAAATCACAACACAGAAATATTTAGGTTTGATATAAAATAATTCAAACAAATTTATTATATTTTATAAAACTCAATATTTACTACAAAACTAGACAAGAGAAAAGTAACGAAACAAGTTCACAAACATTCATCACACATTCATTCCACTGAGAACTATATTGAAAAAAAATATCCTCAAAATTTTCTTCAGCACATTGTTTAAATAGTCAGCTTTTTTTGCTTATACGTTATCCGTTACTCCAAATCCATATTGCTGAATTTTATCAATGCATTAGTAGTACAACCAGCTATAAACTGCTGAATGTGGCCGATGAATTTCCGATTTTCGCCGTCATCTTCCACATTAGCCAATTGGTCAACAATTTGAAGAATATTTCCTTGTGATGATAACGCTTCGATAACAAATGCCTTTCCGTCCCCCACTGATAACGTAACTCCAAGCAAACTCAATACAGTCCGTCGTACAATTGGGTCTTCATATGCGGAATAACTTGTAACGAGCTCTCCAGCTGAAACATAGACAGGCAATAAGATTATATTACATGATAAAATGAAATACAAATATATCACAATAATTAAATCAAATAAATGAAAAAGCAAACAAAGTAAATCATTTCTGAGCCGTACCATGTGCTGCAACATTTCTAATGTGAAGACAATTAGGTCCGGATGAGCCCATAATACATTTAGCAAGATACTGGAAGGCTTTCACCAAAAAGAGGTCATAAATTTTTCCTGTCTGCAGGCGATCTTCTTTACTCATGTAATATGCAGTATTGGAGGTTAGCCTGTTCGCAATGGACGACCACAAAATCGGCAAAAATTTGGACGAATAATCATCAGGTACTGTTATGAGTGTTTTACTTCGTGGAGTGAAAAAATATCTTGTTTTAGCAGCAACTCGTTTGTCCACTATTTGACGCCACGTTAATGGTTCATTTTCTTCAGCTGTGTTAGGCATACTTGTAGTACAGGTTTCTGTTTCATTTACCAAATTTCCTGTACCAGACTTGCGACATGCTTGACAAAATCGTAGCTTCATTCTAGAATGTAAGTATTTTTCAATGAACTCAGGATAAACGCCCAAATACTCTTCTTTGCTCTTCATCAAGGTGACGAAATAACAATTGTGGCATGCTTGCTTGGATGATAACTGAACTAATTGCGTTAACCGATCTAAATTCATTATCCGTTGACCAAGGGCATATTGGTCTTTACCAAATGACACTTCACCTAGTGCATTAGCAACTTCAAATGGGTGCTGTAAAAACAGTTCATAGAGACCAAATAGAATTGGCACTCCTAGATTGACCCCATCCTCGATGTCTACAAGGCATCTGCAATATAATCAATTAAAGAGAATTTTAAAAAAATTGCGCACAAGTAAAAAATTTAATTACGAAAACTGACTATGAAAAACAAAATTTCTTACTTTACAATTGTGCTGGCCATTTGGGCATCTATTTTCACTCCGTTGAACATCAAAACTGGAATTTTTAATAACACAATAAACTGTAATATTTCAGCTTCGTCTTCATTCTTGGAACGTTCCAGTAGAGTTTCCACAATTTCACTGAAGTACATTGGAATCTTCTTTTTCCGAACACGAAGGATCATTATTCTAGGGTCGATTGGTACCTCAGAACTAATGGTGTCAGAAGAATCATTCTCTCCTAAAATTGGAAATCCATCGTCTTCCTCTTGTTTTCCTTGTCCCTCCATGACATCATCTTCATCATCATCACTATCAAGCACTTCAATTTTTTGTGAAATGTTGGAAAACTGATCAACTCCTTTCGATGCCTGAATAACACCTTCGGAATCCTCAGAACTTGCGTCTTCATAAAAATGGATAATTTCGTGAAACATTTCAGACTTGCTCTCGAACTTCATTTTAGCGGGAGGTTCCTTGTTTGCTGAATCCTCGTTGGAAATTGGAAGGTTAAATTGTAAATCAGCGACAACTTGCCCCAACGCCATTCCACAAGCTCTCTTGTTCACATTGATGCTCTCCAATGAATGAATAATATTTTGAAAAACATTCCCTGGGTCCAAACTTTGAATAAATGCAAGCACCTGATCTTTTTCTACTGTACTGTCATCAATAATTTGAAGCCTGATTTGCTTAGCGAGAGCGGTAACTGCCAGTGTTGTTGAATATAAGGAGTGCTCGTCGACCAAGCTACTTTTGTTCAAGACTGCCCAGTGTTCAACACTCTTCGTCCAAAACTCTGTAAAATACCGTTGTTCCTTTGCTACATACTCTGCCCATCTAACCCAAAAACCCCTGGATTTAGTAACAGTTTTCGCAGGCAGACTTTGAAGAATGAATTTCCATTGTGAGCTAAGTTCCAAAAATTCATATACTGGCCAAAGCAGCACGGATGCCAAACTAAAAAATAAAATAAATGAAGTTTCAGTAAATATTGTAGTCTAGAATCTATAAATATATATAAAAAACATAAACATGTACATGAATATTATATTTTTACCTTTCATCTTTGGGCTTGCGTACTGAAAAAATAACCTTTGTTAATTTTGCAGCTGAGTGAGTACTCAAATAGAGAAAACTCTTCGATACAAGTCTTCTTGAAATGGCATCGCCCCTGCATAAATGGTATAGCTCAGTAACAAAATCCTGAAAGCTGTTGCTCACATTCCCTCCATTCAACGAATTATGGAAATGTTCAGCGTCTGAGAAGTAGCGTAAAATGGTCCTATCCAAAAAGGTTGCAATCACCTGGGTTCTCACTTTAACCGATTCCTCCGGATTTAATTGTTCATTATTACTGCCAGTGGTCTCCACAAATTGAGAGACATTTTTTAAGCCATAAACTAATGAACGGATTGCTAACAAGAGTTGAGATAACAGAAAGCTGAGAAAGTCCTCACCAACCAGGTGAAAATTGTCAGGTACTGCAAAGAGGATTCGCTGAAAACTTGTGCACTAAAAAATGTACGTGCATTAGAAATACCATAAAACGTTGCGTACTAATTTGAGCAACTGCATACATTACTTTAACATTTTCCAAATACAATTTTTATGCATTCATCCATTTCCATTCATTCAATCACACGCAAATACAAACAAATACTACTAATTCTATTCTAAAACTAAAACAGGCAAGCATAAAGTTTAATAAAAGAAAACTCTTACCTCGGCAATGAGGCCTGGAATTTCTTCTCCTAATGAAAGTGACACAAACGCCTCCGCACAAGAATCCGCACTCATCCAATGCTGTAAAAGACGTCTTGATATTTCCGAAAAGTTCTGTTCTTTTGTGCGCCTATCCACAGGGCCTTGCTCTCCAATACCAGAGCTGTCAGTTGATGGTTTCTTATCCGCGTACGCTGAAAAGGCAGATGACGATTTTTTGAGCTCCAAAATAATTCCTAACGACTCAACTGAAAACCCGTGCGATGTCACAAATTCGATAAGATCTGCAGGCAAATCGGAATTTAAAATGAGGGAGGAGTTTTCGCAGTAAAATTGAAGTCCTTCTATGAACTTCCGGCGGAATTCTTGTCGATCCAATGGTTGTGGTTGAAGTGGTGGTACTTGACTTTGACTATTTTTTATCAATGGGTTTGAGGAAGGATTACTGGAGGAAACTTCTGGAGTAATTGTGCTTTCAGGAAGTGTTTTTTGTCTTCTTTTTGAAGACGTTTTAGACCTGGACCAAAGACTTTCTGCTGCCGCGGCGGTAGTTGCGGAAATGGAGGCCAAACTAACTTTCGGTTTTGATGATTCAGTCAAAGGCATGACGTCGATGTTTACATTTTCAAGTTATCCAGGTGATACGTACTGACAACAAACTGAAATCTATTAGATAAATACAAAGTGTTTTTACTTTTAAAAACTGATAATGCTTTCAATGTTAGGAGTATCATTCATGAGTCATCATGATCATGATTGTTATACATATTGCTTACATTGAGTTATAACAGCCACTTTGCCGAGCGATTTTGTAAATAAAACTCTTGACTTCACGTGATGTTCAATTATGCTGAATCATATAAGACATCCACCCTTATCATATTCTGCAATTAAGTATCATAAGTTAAAATATAATACATACATCACGGCAACAGCAACGTATGCCAAATTGCCAAATGAAATGCTAGAAGGTAATTTGTTAGTCTGAGGTGTACCGTACCACACCAACATACTACACTTACATATTGTGATGTAAATGACAAATTAGTTAATTAACTAAATGGATATTAAATAGATTCCTTGCTTCCTTTCCTACCAATAATAATGTATAGTGTTCTCCTTTTTCACAACCATCCAACTCAGCACAAACAAATAATGAAGCTAATTTCAATTTCCTTTCCTCATTTAACTAACCGATCAATAAAAACCACCTCACAAAATGTATATTAAATATGCTTTTAACAAGCAACGTGATGAACATGAACAAGTGGAAAATATTCTTTTCAGGTTTACTTTCACTGAGACTGAAAATTCTCCAGCAAAAAGATGAAAGAGAAAGGGAAAATGCCTCTAGGTCTACAAAAAAGTAAAGTAAAGGAATTTATGGAATCAAAGGATTGCATATTTGCCCACATGTGAGCATGTGTGATAAATACTTTATGTGCTTATTTCTCTGGGGTTATAAACTTGTATCCGCTTCTCTCACTACCACTCTATGAATTCAGGAGAGAATTGAGAAAATTGGATTTGACTGTGGCACTAGACGACCAGAGGCTGTCTGAAAGAATTTCCATCTTCGTCTCTCTTCGGATTCAATTGGACTAACTTAAAGCCTTAAAAAAGTCTCAAAGAAGAACTACTAAACGAACTGGACGCTGGACGTGGACAGATTGCACTGCAATACAATCTGCAATTCTAATATTATGGCTTGGCTTGGCAGGGCAAAAGAGAAACTGCAAGAAGTGGATTCATTCGGTTCGGAGAGATCTTCAATCTGTTCCTGTTCCCCTTTTTCAGATTCATTCCTACTCCGTTAAAAAAAGCGATATATTAATACTTACTTTCGTCCGAGAAAGTTATGTTCATGTTGTATGTATGCTTTTGTTTGACCTAAAAAAAGTGAAAGCTTTCATATTTTCGTACTTAATGAATACATGATTTATTTATGACATTATGCAAATTCCAACCAAATTCGCCGTCGTCCTCGGAAAAGGGGGATGAGAAACACTTCCGTTTCCGTTACATTTATATGATTTTTTAAATACATTTTTGCATGATTGGATGTTGGATTGGCGAATGAGTAAAAATCGGTTGGATCATTTATCTTTATCATCAATCGTCACCGATTTTCGATTGCTTCAAAACAGAAACCGAAACAAACTACAAAAAAACTTATCAGATTTGCAATCTGCGAAAGAATGTACATGTTTAGAAATATAAATGGGAATATATATATACCTACTTCATATTATGCTTCTCTCTGAATCTCTAATACTACTTTACTTGACCATTACGCCACCGCACCATGCATAACACTGCAGCAAAATGAATAGCGTATTTTGTTTTTGTTGTTGATGGACTGTGACTGTGACTGTATTGTATGTCTGTCTTCGTCTTCTACCCTTGTTTTCACTTGCACAAAACAGATGATCCTATTTAAATAGACGAAAAGTCATTAAAAAGATAAATTTAAATCGGTTATGTCCAACCAGACTAGGTTGTATGAAAAAAATAGTGAAACAGTTTAAGTAGTATGTGGTCTCGTGTAACTAATCAGACAGCAGACTAACCGATTAAATGAGAATCAGAATATTATGCAATCTTTGTGACGTGTTCTATCATTGGTCATATAGCAAAAAGTTATCCTGTCAAAAAAAAGCTTAAGATAGTTAATCTATTGAGTAAACACATAAAATCAAGACAATTTTCCTACATTAACAGTAGTTTGATAATGATAATGAATCTGTAATGAGTTGTTCTATAATAGAGCGTGTTATGTGTATATGTAATTTTGGTAATTTGTGAGAATGATAGATATGCGATATGTTATGTTAGGTTTGAAAGTTAAATGAGAAGAATTATTATTAAGTGGGTTAAAGAAAATGGTGCTTTTTACGTGTCTAAAAACTGTTGATAATAGTCGTATTCTAAATATTTGACCTATCTCGCAAGCTTCCAGTCCAGCACTTGAATTTTCACCATGTATTTTACTTTCGGATGGCCAAAAATATTACGTGTACCCGAAGCAGATCCAGCAAGTCCAGTTGCGCAAATTTCTGCAAATCGGGATAAAATTTTCTTTGCAGTTTTAACACATACGTCGTTATCCGTTTGGACGTCTAAAGTAAATATGATTTATTGGATTTTGTATTATATTTTTTGACAAATATTATTTTGCATGCATCTGGATTATTTTGATTTGGTGGTTTTAACATTTTAAACAAATTAAATGTTCTACAGCCATGCCTTCCTGTCGTGTGTCACCAAAGGAGTCAATCTTCTGTCCAAAAGTTAGGACCGAATACATGTCTTGTGTGGAAACCTGACTCAACCTCGATTGTTGTAACTGTACGTATTATAGTACTTTGATTTGTTGCAATTGTAATTTTTTGTTTTGCATGAGTGATAGTAATATTTTTGTTAGTATTAATGATTCTAATTATTGTTTTTTAACCTTTCAGACCGGAGGTGGCTATTTGCTATTTTTTACTCTGAGTAGTGTAGGTCCGAATTTATATGAGCAACGTGATCCTGATAATCCTAAATTAAGAAGAGAAAGTGATGAATTGTTTCTAAAAGATCCGATTCCAGCACTAAATTTGCAACTGGTATGCATAATTGTATCAGTTAGACAGTACTTGTTTGTCGGTCGAAATTTAGTCTAAATTTTGTGTAAAAAATGTATGTCAAAATTTGTGTAGGTTCAAGTTGTGGCAGTTCGTGGGCGACTAATAGGCGGCATAACACAGTTTCGTGATGAATTGATGGTATCAACTGATGAAAATCATATTTTGAGATATCGATGGGATAGCACTGTCAATTCGGACTTTTGCATTGACTTACGTCGAGTTCCTTTCTCTGTTGATCAGCAAGTTTCACGTGCCGTTCCAATTCAGGTAAGAAGCCGGTATATGTATACTTAAAAAGGCTAAATTAGTATTTATAACTTGCTGGAAAACGAAGGCTAAAATTATTCCTAAATATAATTATAGGAATCTGGTGTGTACCCGATTGACTTTCATTACTCACCTTTAATCGGTGGATTTTCACTGGTTTTATCCGATGGACGAGCAGCCTTTTTGACGGCGACAACTAAAGCGTATGATCCGAACAGTGCCCAGGGAATTTGGGCACCCAACCTGGATGATGCCACCTGCTCCAGTGTAAATCACAAGTACCGGCTGTTAAGTTTTGGACGCAAAAATGCAGAAACATCTGTATTTAGCGTTGATGATCAAACTGGAGGGCTACAACCATTGTTCATTCTGAAGCTTTCCTCCAAGGATTTTCCTGGTTCTCCTGGTGCCGTTAAAAGCATGGCTTGGACTCCTGGTTGGTTGAATGATAAATTTAACGTTTAGTTCCTCAATAAACTATCATTTTAATAAAAACGACTTTAATTTAAAAGATGGATGCGCCATTGCCATCACGTGGGACAAGGGTGGATTTGCTTTGTGGAGTGTTTTCGGGTCGCTGCTAACTTCTTCGTGGTCATGGACTGGGGACTCCAGTCCATTTTCGCAAAAAGTTGTGTGTTCGTTAGATTGGGCAGCGGAAGGTTACCAACTTTGGATGGCTGTTGAGAAAAATTTCTTACCAGCAAGTTCCAGTGAGTCGACATCCAAACCAACAGAGGGAAAGCCTCGTTCCACCAGTTTAGCTGAAATGTCGATATCAGCAGGATTATTTGGAATCATTTCATTTGTGAAGAGTGCACTTACTGTGAATCCAGCCATGAGTCAAATAGAACACTTGTATTTACAAGGTGAAGATAGACTCCTTATAAGCTTTAGTGGTGACTCAATGACTGCCACTGGAGGTAGAAGTGGAAGTGGTTCTTCATCCTCTATGAAGTCATCAAGTAAAAATAAAACTGCAGAATTACTAGCGCCGCTTGGAAATAATAAAAATTGGGTGGTAGTGCCTGTGCCAAATACATATTTATCATCCAATTGGCCGATACACGTAAGTTTGAATTCTCTTGTCACTTAGAATGCTTTAGATATGATGATGATTAGGTTTTTTGCTTAAATGTAATTACAGTATACAGCCATGGATTCTGAAGGCCTTCATGTTGCCGTCTCTGGAAGATATGGACTTGCTCATTACTCAATAGTGGAGCGAAAATGGAAGCTGTTCGGAAATGAAGCACAGGAAAGGGATTTTGTGGTTGTAGGAGGAATGATGTGGTGGGGTGCCTATCTCGTTGTGGCCGTTTATGATATTGCTCAAGATAGAGATGAACTTCGTTTTTATCCTAGGGATTCTAAATTAGATAATCGATTTGCTCACGTCAAACGACTTCCGTCACAAATTATACTACTTAATTTGGACCGCGATAAATTACTTGTTTTTGCTACCGATGCCACTCTGGCCATTTTTCAATTGCGCCCTGATTTAAACTCTGAAAATCTGACAAGCTCAGTCGGTGAGTTTGGTTTGCAAGCTTATGATGCATTTTAACTAGTTTAATTTTGATAATACCTAAAATATTATATTTTGTTTGTGGGTTCTTTGTACAGATCCATGTGAATGCCTACAAACAATTGACATCAGTGCCCTATGTGTCCATCCTGCATGTGTAATCTCTGTGTATTTGACAACGTTGCGAACTTCCTTTACTTCAAATGCAGAGCAGCAACACAGTGTTATAATTAATATTTCTGGTCGTCTTATGATCCTTCACCACGAATTTTTAGTTCAAGAAAATAATCAAGGAAATGTTCCTCAGTACATTACTCCAACTGTGCTAGCTTCATGTGTGGAAATGATTTGGTTACCTCGGGTGTGTGGTCCTTCAAGTGCAAACTCACAACAAACATCATCAAACAGCTTTAATTCAGATCTTGTCACAAGAGATTCATTAAGTCACCAACACCATTACAATCATAATCCCTATCTAAGCGAGGCATTATGGCTATACTGCGGCCAGGAAATGCGGGTTTGGTTACCACTGAGGGAAAAATCACAAAGTTCTGTTCATACATTTATATCGAGTAGAATCATGCTGGGCTTTCCAGTCTCTATTTATCCACTTAGTAAGTTTTTACTTCACAAAAAATCAATCCAACTACATACCCTTATACATTCATGTGCTACGACAATACATGCTTAAATTTAAAATGTTTTTTTTTGTTGTGTTTTAGCAATTTTGTTCGAGAAAGCTATCATTCTTGGTGCTGAAAATGATTGTTTATCGTATACCACCGGCGGCCCAAGCTCTCCTGATCCTTATGGCGCTCCATCAGCAATTTTTCCTTTTTGCATATTACAAAGAACGGTAAGCACAACATGTGCTGGCAGTATTTTTTAAATATCAACTACGTGTAGTGTCTGATATGTAAGTATTGAATTTATTTGACATTTTCCAGAGTCAAGTTTATCTTCACCAAATCCTTCGTCAATTGATTCGCCGGAATCTAGGATATTACGCGTGGGAAATTGCAAGAAGTTGTTCAAAATTACCATATTTTCCTCACTCGTTAGAGCTATTGCTGCACGAAGTGTTGGAGGAGGAGGCTACGAGCAAGGAACCTATTCCAGATGCACTTTTGCCTTCAATCATAGAATTCGTTCGCGAATTTCCTGCCTACCTTCGAGCTGTTGGGCAATGTGCTCGCAAAACAGAGCTGGCTCTCTGGCCTCACCTATTTTCAGTTGCTGGAAGACCTCGAGCACTTTTTGACGAATGCTTACAACGAGGGCAACTAGACATCGCTGCGACGTACCTTTTGGTAATTCAGAATTTGGAATCGCCAACTGTTTCCAGAAAGTTTGCGACACAGTTAATGGACAAAGCATTAGAAGGGCGAAAGTGGGATCTTGTTAAAGATTTAGTGCGATTCCTGAAAGCAATAGGTATGCATTCATTGATAGACAAAAGTGTAAATTGAAACTATCTAATTCAGTGTATGTGTAACAATTTAAAATAATAAAATGTTGTGTAACAACTTTATTTATCACAGATCCCAGTGACGTGGAGCCGGTACGTTCGTCAGTGGTGAAATTCGGAATGCAAACTCCGCCTGTGAGTCCGTCGGAGTACGACATCTCAATGGTGCTGGGTACCATGCAAGTTCCCCGTCACAGAAGCCTGAGTACAAGTGTAGTTCCTAAGTTTCCGGAACTCTCTCACAGAGAACTAAGCCGAACTAACTCTGAAGACAAATCTTCTCCTCCTCTTTCGTCTCGACAATCTGCAAATATCACCGCAAATACAACTGCTAACTCGGCCAGTAGCTCGTCGCCTGCTTCACATAGTCCTGGAAATGCTAATGTAACAAATAGTTCTGGAGGAATGAACACAACTGTCGTTTCTTCTCCAGACACATCACATTCCAACCCCGGGATGCCTCAGCATAGCAGCGTGTTACCACCTTCAGGCATGGGCACAGAATTGGGAGACGGTACTAATTTGAGAGCACTTGGAGTGGCCTACGTTGATGCAATCGTGGAAAGGCATGCTAGAAGGATATTATCTGAAGGAAAACTTAGAGATCTTGGAAGATTAGCAGCTCATTTAGATTTTCATCTTGTAACTTGGTTGAGGAAAGAAAAAAGGAGAAAACCACTCATGGTCACGGATTTTGTTGCGGCACTAAAAGTGATTCATTCAGAGTTTGACTGGCCTTATCCAGATTTCGTTAGTCCTATCACTCATCACAGTAGAACGCCTTCAGCAGGTAAACTACATCTAAATAGTGCTGCTAGAAAATTGTATATTTTTGGCTTTTGACCGCGGTTTTTTAAGTTTAAATTGTCTCGCATTTACAGATTCGCTAAAATTTTCCTCTCCTGAAGCAATTTCACCTGTAAGACCTCTTGCAGTAGATCATATTACCAACCGATATCTAAACAGTAAGAAAGGGGGAGACAGCGGTTATAACTCAACACCCGGCAATCATATTGATGGCAATGGAGCAACAGTAGAGGCCAGATTAGCTCCAAATACGTTGCCGATCGGTAAATAATCAATACAATATATTCCCATAAAAAATGTATAGTTATGTAATAGACAAAGCAAATCTTATCTTGCATCTCCTTAATTTTAGATGACACTCTGAGCGTAATGAGTGAAGAAAGTATTCTACTTGATCAAAGCCCGATATCACAAACTGACTTTTTACCAATGTACGGTCTCTCAGATTCGGCAAAGGTATCGATGCTTAATTCTACCAAATCGGGGATCGAATTAAGATTCATTCAGCAAATTCTGTGGGAAGCAGGTAAAGTTGCAATTTAAATTTAGAAAATACGTTATAGCTATGCGATGATGATTTTTTGGTGTGAAAGTATTGTTTGTAGATACATATCAACTTGAACTTAATTTGATGTTTATTTTATTAAATGCAGGTATTTTGGATTGGTCTTTGTTGGTGTCCATCGCCCTCAGGGACGCATTAGGGGCCGTGAGAACAATAAACTCCTCCCGAGATCAGAGTCCAGATGGGATCAGAAACCTGCGTGACGGATTAATGAATTTGACACTTTGGGCTAATACTCAGTGGTAATTATTGAAGGCTTATGTTACAGTATGATTGCATAATAAGCAACACAAGCCTTTATTTAATACATTTGATTTTTTCAGCCTCGGGTACAAAGTGTTTGTAACCGCTGTGAATGGACAAGTCAGTGGGCTTCTGTCGAAATACCTCGCTGCTGCTGCGCAAAATCAGGCTGCAGCATCAGTATCAACAACTTCACCTTCAGGTGTTTCAGGAGTGCCGGGTCCTCACGTTGGAGATTTGCAAAGGAGGAAAACAGAGCCAGCCCTAACCAATAGAAATCGTGTTGTTAGCCAGCATAACTCCGTGCCGATTGCTGGTGGCCCTGATAATATAAGCAGCAACGGTAGCAGTCGTCGTCCAGCAAAAATACTTTCTCCACACAACAGCACCGAAGGAATTAGTTCAGGTCTAATAGGGAACAACGACCACGATGCAGTATCTACAGATGGAACTGAAGGAACAGAAATAGAATATGGAAAAGCAGATGGTGGTACAGCAAGTTGTTCAAGTGGAGCTTCCGTTGTAGATAAAAATAAGGGGCACTCAATGGATAACGGCGGAAGTAATAACATAAGCAATCACCCTACATTAGAAGAACAAGTGACAGACGGCCAGGGATGTGTTGTAATGTAAAGTGTTCACCAGTTCACCCAAGTGAATTTAATGAGAATAATGTCAATTAAACTGGATGCTCGGTAATCAGTCAGTAAAACAACTATTTTATCGATGCCTACGACTCCTTCCAGTTTGTTTAAAAAAACATTCCTATAGTTGGTTAGTTCCATGAAACGTTTTAGAAAGAATGACATACTAAAGTATTTTATTTGTGTGTGTATCGTTCTTGTGTGTAAGGTACCACCTCGTTACATTTAAAAAAGATTTTGTTTCATCGTAAAAGTTGAAATCAAGAAGTTATGTAAGTTGCATGTAGTGCTCATCATAAAAACCTCCTCCACCAAATAACGAGATTATTATACTCATGGAATCCGGTGCAATAATTGAAACTTCGGTATATTATATTATAGCTATTACATTATATTTTAATTTATGCTATAAGGTAGTTCTGTATGTGGTTCTGTTGCATGACAGAAGAAAAGCCGTGTTCTATTTCTTGGTGTGTGACTGACACTGAATAATGTTTAGATGACGAATTCGCTAAGTGTAGTGATTGTGATGGGGCATCTTGCCCAATAAGTTTTCCAACATGAAAATCTCTCCATGCCATAAATTATTTATTATGAGTACAATAATCGTGTTTAAAGTATCTTTTGCGAGACTGGAATACTACTATCTATTAAATCTAACGTATTTTATTGTAAAAGTTAGTGGGTAACTTAACAAATCTAATACGCTAGTTATTTTAAGTTTGAATGATGTGTCAAATGATAGTACTGGAATGAGAGTGAAAAAATATGTATACTACATGGAAATAAAACAAGTGAGTGTATGATGGTGATTTATACTGGATAATATTTAGCGTCATATTCCGGGCCAATTGTTATCTTCAACGAATTAAATGTTTTAAAATAAAAATTAATTTATTATTATACAGTAGGGATGATGTAAATACATATTACTACATTCATTCCTGGAACATATTTATTATAAAATAAGTTAAGTATAAATCCTGGAATTTTCACCGAGGTCAACATGTGAATTCACTCGTACGGCATATAGTGCATGATTAATGTACTTTATTTAAGGAGAAATTGAAATAAATAATGGATGACAAATTTAAGTGTGTGACTCTGATAGATTACATTAATTCTAAGCAAAAATGAAAAAGATCGAGATCAAATACTGGGGAACTTACATTTTTAAAATAATGGTATTAAAGTTTAATTTGCTAAAGAGTTCTTTGCAGAATTTCGGTCGAATGTAAGTCTTCGCGTTTCATTTAATAAAAGCATAAAATTCGAACTTAATATCTTAAAAATTAAAAAACTCTTGAATTTTTTCTTACATCTTGGGTGTCAACTATCCTGGTGGATATGAAGAGATTATATATTTTCATTATATAATACACAAATTGGCACGTACAACAAGCTGCATGAAGTAGGCCTTCTTATATGGTATACATACGGTATATTATTTATTTCATTATAAATTATAATTGTAACGTAACATACAGTTTCTATACAATATTTAACAACCTACTAGTAAAAAACGAAGTGAATGAAAGGCGCTTTATTGGAGACGTTAACGGTTAGCTTACAAATGTACCGAGTAAGCAGACCTGCAATTTCATACTGCACAAAGATGTATAATTCTGATATGAACACAGAGGTGCATTTGAACTCAGGACATGAAATATTTACCGAAGACAGTGACAATACGATAGGTGAAGTACAAGCTCGATTATATTACTTACCAATTGTAGTCACCAATCACTAGTAGTATATTTTGGTTGCAGTAAACTTTAAACCTTAATACATTAATAATACTAACAAATACATCAAAAATTAAAATTTAAACTATTCTTGTGATGCATAACGGCTACTTTTCTTAAAAATATGTATTTCTATGTACAAATTTCTGAGTATAAATTAAATACATACATCGAACTAACAAATTGTTTTCTATATAGACCAGGATAACTGGCCCTGGTACCCCTCTAAACCAAAATGGCTATTTCATCTTACTTCATACACTGTACACCCGCTACAAATTTGTTCAGTTGTTTAGTTGGATTCCGAATCGCATCCGTTCATTGCAATTTTTCCGTTTCCTGGTTCAGTAGCAGTCTAAAACATCATACAAAAAATTATATACTATACATACATGCAACAAATTTACACGTCTACTGTGAAGACGTAAAATAGTTTGCTTATATTACCCTAAAAAATCCCCTATGTGATCTTCTGTGATGGAGAATCCTCTCAATTATTGCAATGAAAATGGCAAACATAATACCAATTATTAAAATGGTCAAGGGTCCTGCAAAATTCATGAGTTGGACTTGTGGCTTGCCTCCTTCCACTTCATTACAGTTTGGTTTGGGCCACCATTTCTCTTCCAATTGATGAAGAACTCCACTTTCACCCAATTGAAGAATAGCCTGGGACACTTTTTCACGAAGAGGTGAGCCTGTGTCAGGAAAACATAAGTTTAGTGAAAAGCTCAAAATTTCCAAAAAAACAAACAAACAAAAAACAGTTGAATAAAAGAGGCAGTAAATAAAGTATTAAAACCTTTTGGAAAGGCAGCAGCAAACGCTCTCACATCAATTCCAGTTATCATACCAAGTGAACAATCATCAATCAATGCTTGATTTAAATTTATCTCCTCTGTAATAAACGCAAATCTTCCATGGGACAGCATAACTTCATTCACTCCAGATGGAACTGAAGGCTGGAAGCCTCTGTTTTCTGCCCCTTTCTGAACCCTCCACCAGATCTTTTGTAATGTTTCTCGTTTGGCATTTTGAAGGAAGAAATTAGTAGAACCACTTTGTACCACCCCAAATTCCAGAACAGGATTTTTCAGTAAATTTTCGATGGATTCCGCAGAACGTTGCCCACCTGCCGATGAGTAGTTGGCATCAAACCAATGACTCACCAAGCTCGCATAAATAATCAGGATGGTCAAAGAAAAGAGCCACCAAACGGTAGCAATCGTTCTTGAAGAAGCCGCAGACAATCTTATATCACTCCCTCGTAAAACCAGTGTGCTGGCAAGAAGCCACATTGCATTTATCCAACTGAGATCTTGGCCTAAGGAGGTTCCTCTTTCAGAACCAGGTAGAATTATCTCATCCTTTTGATACGGACTCAGCCACGCCACGAATCGAAGGCAGATTGAAGTGACAAAGAAAGCCATCACGATGCTGACCCAAACCCAAATACTGAACGGCCCCAGAAGAGTGGCAATTCCGTCTGTTGGTATATCTGTCGACTGCAACAAATAAATTTATCATGTCAAAAATTGCTACTCTATTTATGTTCTTTGCGGAAGTCCTCTATGCAAATTTGGAGTACATATAATTGACAGTTATTGGATACACAGTTTTTTTGCAGCATCAAATAATTTAATACAAGTAGCATCATCACCTACTATGTGAGAATATCTGTTCAGCAAGCATACAAATTAGTTTAATATATTTCGCCATTATATATCCTTATGAGACCTTGCTATGTACAAATATCAAATATGGGAATTAGTAGTAATGATTGATTTCGTTAATTTATATTATCCAATTAAGGCTCTATGTGTATCTATCATAAAGTATCACGTTGGTTTAAAAATAACTTTTATCCAGTGCTAAGATTCCCGACAATACGAAGGAATATGTCAGCTTTTAGAAAGCTATTTTTAGTTCAGTGCAAGATTCTTACCTGACATATACTTAAGCGTATTACACATAGCTTTACAATGATTGCTTTTTACACGTACATTTACGGTGACCTAATTTTTTGTTGATGAAAAACAATTTTTCTTTTGGAATTCCTACATTGATCAGTGATCATAGCCGATCAGGTAGGTATATTCATTTTTTTATTTCAAAACGCACTCAAAAGATTGGCTTACGATATGATCCACAGAGTGATGCTTGTTGCGTGGGTGGACGTATAATCATAATTTGCAATAATCCGTCAGTAAAATAAAAACTGTAGCAATATGTGTTTAGGTATGAAGTATGTTTGTCGTCTAAAAACTTCACTTATATCAGCTTTGGAATATGTAATATTAAATATGATCTACATTTTCATATTTGGTAATGATGCTACAACTTCCTTAAAGAATTTAATGATATTTTTCTGAGCTTTCGCATAGCATGGCATATTGGCGCATTAGTAATTTCTTTCTTGGTGCCGCATAACACGTATATATAGATACTAAGTAAACCAGGCAAAAATTATTGTGTCAGGGTTTTCACCTACATTCTTCTTGTCTATACAACGTTCCTCAATTAATAATAATATCGATGATTTTCTTTCAACTGCACTAAGTCAATCGGGCGAATCCAGTTGTTTAGGAAAAGTTGCTCTGACAAGACTGAAACTGTTGGTGGGTCTCAAAACCCCTGTTCCATTAAAATTACAAAATGTCTAAGAATTATTGGAAGGTACACATGAAAATTTTGAAGATTTAAAAGTTTACAAGTTAAAATTTAAGGATTAGTTTCGAGTTCCAACAAATCATAAACAAATAGATATGTTTTTTCTCTGAAACTAGGTTGCTGGAAAAAGAAACAAGGATGAGGAAACTGCAGCACAGGAATGGATTGAACAAGTTGTTGGGGAAAAGTTTCCGAAAGGTAAGTCAATTACTGTAAAATATTGGGTTGTAGCAGTTTCAACTTGTAAAATTGTAAAAAAATTAATTGGTGAATATAGGAAAATACGAAGACGTTCTGCGAGATGGTATTCTTTTATGTAAATTAATGAACAAACTTTTGCCTGGCTCCATCAAGAGGGTCAATGTTGGCGGTGGAGAATACAAGTTCATGGACAATATCCAACAGTAATTTTTTTATTCCAAATATAAAACAAATTTCTTATGAGAATATCAGAGAATCAATTGCTTCCATTTCAGATTTCTTACTGGGTGTACTAAATATGGAGTCTCAGCCGTGGATTTGTTCCAATCTTGTGATTTGATTGAAAGGAAGAATATTGTTGCAGTAACAATGACCATTTATGCAGTCGGAAGAGCTGTATGTGTTTTTAACACTCTTTTTAATGTTTAATCTTAACACAGGAATCTCAGTTTTTTTTCAGTTTGAGTATGTGTTTACCTACTAATATAAAATTGATTGATTGTAGACATATACGCATCCAGAATACAAAGGACCTCATTTAGGCCCTAAACCTGCTGAAGAAAATCTTCGCAACTTTTCAGACGAAGTGCTCAGAGCAGGAGACAAAATCATTGGCCTACAAGCAGGAAGCAACAAAGGTGCATCACAAGCCGGACAAAATTTTGGGGCAACTCGAAAAATTCTTTTGGGAAAATAAACAACTTTTTGTTCTGACATAATAACCTAGCTTTGTAGTTATATGAAACCTCAGATCGAAAAATTTATATTTTTGCGCTCACTTAATATTTTATCTTTCATTTCGTCTTCCAAAATTAAAAATATATATGATCATCATAAGAGAAGATAAATTGTAAAAGTTTGGAAATATATTAAAGCAGTTTGTGTTACATGAAATGGCTGGATGGTAAAATGAGTATCAATTAAAAAAGTTTTTCAGTGGGCAAAATTACCTTGTACAGAATTCCGAGGGAGGTGTGCATAAATGGCACTGAAAAGTCTACTACACTTTGTCTTCCAGCTGTCACAGTCAAATCAGCCAATGCTATGTCCGCTTCCTGAAATGATTATTTAAGGATTTTCAGAAAAGCAACGTAATTCGATAGGAACACTCCGTCATCATTCAGTTTGCTTGTGATGGAGAAAGTGTTTAATCTATTAGCCATCTTCACACTTACCCCACGAATAACTTCTCCAATCATACCATCCCATTGACCTGTCATTAAGGGCTGACCATATTTTCCATCATTGACCAATTTCAATTTATAATGAAAGCCAACCAGTTTTGCCAAATGTTGGGCGAGTTCTACACAATATCCTTCTTCTTGCCCTAGGTCAGTTTTTGTAACACAGGCGGAACCCTAAAATGTTAAAAGTTGTAATTAAAAGCGTTGAACATAAATATTACACGCAATTATGACTCCAAAGAAATTTCACATTTACACTACATGTACATACCTCAGTTGTAGTAATTATAAGTGTTTTGTTAATGGTTGGCTTCTCATTACTCAATACATTTCTGTTCCCCATCTGCAATCCATCCCTGTCATAGCTAATCCCTTCTGTCCAGTTTCCAACGAGAATGAAGGAAGTGTTGGCTTCTTGCTCCCTATCGGTGACTTCAAACGCAAGTTTCAATATATCAAGTTTAACACGTGAGCGAGCCCCGTTTGTAAACCCAATCGGACCCGTCATTCCATCAAAGGAGACCTGTAAAAGGAAAAAAGTATGTCACATGCTATACCGCTGCGTTGGCTTCCTCTTCAAAATGTGGATATTTTGGGTTGTTTCTTTTAAACTACTAACTTGCAACCCATGTGGTTATTACATAAATGACCAAGAATTAGGTTGCAAACTGGCATATAAATCTTTGTTTAAAAAAAAGTTATGATACAGGAAGTCATTTTTCGTCTGAAATTTTAGGTACATGTGGTTTCAGTTGGAAAAGGTTAGGTTGAGTCTTGAGTGTGTAGATGATAGCAAATGGAAATAAAGATAAAAGGATCAAGTTCTGAAGTAAATGTGTGGGTATTACTTGTCAGAAAACGTAGAATTTCAATTCTAAAAAGTTTCAGTGCTGGCTAGACAAAGTAGCACCAGCTAAAGTATCGTTTACTGTTCATTCTGTCAAAATGTCATTTATGCTGGCAAATCAATTTGCAGGCTAATGTTTATGCCTCACATTGAAAACAGGAAGGCGAGTGAAGGAAGTACTTACAAGATTTTCAATTTAAAGTTAATATCTGGTTCATAAACATACCGAGCCGTAAACATCCTTAAGCTCCTCTCCAACATCCCATTTCTTTTCCGATTCACATGATGTGGACGACGGGGTAGACAAATCAGTGCCGGAGTTGTCAAACGCTTCAAGGCCTCGTGCAAGTAGTTCTACGGAGTCAAGGGTCATGGCTACTCGTGCTGTGTCTGGAAGTTTTCTCGAGCCCTTTGAAATTGTCAAATATGGCATTTTTATGGTTATATGAAGTGTATTTTGTATATAATTTAATAAACATCATTATTAGAGGCAATAGAATCAATGTTCAACTATGCATATATTATATCGCTTAAAAAAGTTTGAGCAGTGGAAGTAGCTGTCGAAAGAAACTTTTCTATAATCCATTTACATGCTTAACAGATCAGGAAAATTGTTCGTATCTCTCAAGGTGAAACTTTATGAACTAAAAAGTGCCGAAAACGGTACATAACAAGTCATGCATAATCATGGGATGATCATCATCAAATGCATCTGAGCACTGTCATGCACTCGCATTGCACTTGTCTTGTACGTTGACTGTTTGAAATACATCATAAATTCATCATATATGCGAGCTGTTCCCATCATCACACAATCTCTGACAATGTCAAAGGGCGTATACACACAACTTTCATGTTATGGAAGCCGTATAAGGTGACAAAAAGGAACCGAAAAAATACCATCATTGCTATCTTAGATGCAATCATCATCACGCTAAATACCTCCAACCAACTTGAGAACAAGACACAAAGTATAAAAATAATATCGTGTTCTTTGGTTAGAAAGACACGATTCTTAGGTTAGATTAATATCATCTTTCTTACTGATGTTGAGGACGGTGTGTAAAGATCTTGAAACTCCTGAAGTTTTTTTCCGTCGATGATGTTGAATCCAAAGACCAATGCTTCAGAATAACGGAGACGGCTCCAGTTTGCTGCTTTCATATCCTGAGAAATTTTTCAATACATAAATAAGTATTACGTGAATTTATATTCATATGCATTAATAAATTACAGAAAAGTGGCTTAACGGTTCATTAACGAGTAATTTATAATTTATACACATTGCATACTGTTTGCTTCACACGACATAATGAATTCCATGCTTGCTCAAGTGTGAATTCGTACATTCTTGTCACATAACAAGTACATTTATTAGGCAAAGTTGGATAAGAAGGATATATAAAATTAAATATACTTCTTATGCAAACTGCTTTTGCAGATACAACTAAAATTGATTTTACACACTTTAAAGTTGTCACGTCAAACTGTTCCGTAGTCATTCATTTAACTACACACAAACACTAAAACGCGTATTCAGTGACCAGGTATTATTGCGAAGAAGCCACGGAACTCTGTGCTGAATGAAGTCAAGATTACTTGCAAGGCAAGCAAATGTAATGTGAAAAGTCGTGCGGTTGTGGGTGTTGCTTTCCAAACCATTTGTCATGTATTCTCAGTGGAGCAATAAATCAAATTACTGTGGTTTGTTGTAATTGTTTGTTCAAGCGGAAAAAAAGAAATGATTATCGTTATCCCATCATCAATACTTACCAACATTGTGAAAATATAGCTGTATGATTTGGTCATCATTCCTGTGTCTAGTGTCGCCTGGATGACAGATTCCACGTTAGCGAATCCCGTGTCAATGATGATGTTTCTTGCCCCTTTCAGACGAAGTTGAACCAAAGTTGCTCTTAAATCTGTACTTGCTTGGTGCACACTCACAGGCCCTAAAATCTGAAGCGCTTCGGCAAGGGTTGATGGATCTATCAAACCTAATCATTAAAATGATCAATTAAATGTAGACATTTTTCTCTTCAACTTCATAAGAATTCTCTTAAAATTGTACAGCCTTGCATACCATGCGTTGGATCATGAATTATGGATATTTCTTTCCATTTCAACTCCGCCGTAAACTCCTTCATCAACGAAATTAATTGTGATTGAGTTGGGTATAGTG
This sequence comes from Entomobrya nicoleti, assembly GCA_034695465.1. NCBI lineage: Eukaryota > Metazoa > Arthropoda > Collembola > Entomobryomorpha > Entomobryidae > Entomobrya > Entomobrya nicoleti. The sequence goes on from JAQFZG010000698.1 coordinate 26,048, forward strand.
CCAGAGTGAGGTCAGACGATGATATCACCTCCTCTGAAAAAGAGAATCGTCTCTTCTTTTCGGCCAGCATACGTGGAGCAGTGGAAATTAAAGGAATTCCTAAACCTTTGCTTATAGAGGCTAATTGTCGGTCCAGTCCTGGATCCGTTGGTCCAAATAAGGTAACAATACCATATTGTACCTCGACGCATGCTAAATAAACCATTTCAAAATAGGAAATTAGGACATTATAATTTTCTGGAGGAACGACGCCAATAAGCCCTATTTTTAGATAATTTAATATTCATACTCCGTGTAAGTTTGTCGTTAATTTAAATGAACATCGTATTGCTGGAAAGGAGCATACAGCAAGCAGCAGCATTTCATGGAATTGTCATTGTAAATCTATCGATGAACATGAGTCTGTCAGCAAATACACATGTTCGAGAAATGTATGAAAGCTTCATAAGTAAATATAACGACAGCTGAGGGTAATATTAAACTAGTCACCGGATTTTTTCTTGACAGAGTGAGATTTATAAAAATAGCATTCTCATTCCCCCTCTTTTTAATGTTCTATTTTCTTACCTCTGATGTACAAATGGAAGAAATCTTGTGGAGACGCATACTGGATATCAAATTCGATCGTTGTCTCGTTTAGAAGATGTCTTTCCTTAAGAGTTTTTACACCAAGTTGAAACGCTTCATGAACATCTTGCTCCTTTTCCAAAAATACGCTTCCTAAAAAGATAGAAGAAAAAAAAGAAGAAATGATTATGTGATATTTTAACAATGCGTAATGCTCCATGTTTTATGAGAAAAGTTGAAAAAGATGCATTAGACATAGACGATTTTTTTATACGTGCATGCAAGTGCGTCTTGACTCTGGAGACAAGACAAAATTGATCGTTTTCGTAACCGAAATATTATGGCGCATTGTACAACATATAAACATTTAAGCAATAATCTTCCATCTTTGGAACGACATGAAGTATTTCTTAAAACAAAGCAAGAAAAACTGTATTTCTTAGAAAATTTTACAGAATTTTATTTTTTATTAAAAGCTGCGCTTGGTTTGAATTAAAAAGTTTATATTTGCAGGAAAAAAAGTCAAATCAATATTAGCACTGAATTCGTAAGGAACGAATGATGAATGAATTTAAAAAATTATATTATTGTGCGTATGTTTGTAAACAGGGTATTGTGCCAATGTAATGGTCGTGTGTGGTGTGTCTTCTTTTCGTAAATGCTTTGAAACTGGATACTGTTGAACACACATTCCAGATCCACCATCGCAAATCACCATCATCTCAAAACACTTCACTTTTCTATATAAGGCATTTTAATCATTTGTTTTTGTACAAAAATTTATATCATATACAAGCTTTGTGCATACAACAATGAATGTACTTTCATTGCTGAAACAATTTTCTCTTTGAATTGTGTGTACGTTTGATTCTTACAATCAGACCTCCACACGCATTTTTATTTAAAGGGAAGAATGTAACAAACCATGCGTTTTGTGTCTGAATCACTGAACAAGAAACCGACAAGGCAAAGCAATGCGATGGCTATAATCAGAATCAACATAACATATACACGTTCCTGGCTTATTTCAATACGCGTTTACAATGGAAATATAAAACGCAAACGAAATAGCTGATCAATTGGTCGGATAAATACAATGTGTGTGCAGAGTCGTGTCAAAGGTGATTACGAAAAAGAGATAAACTACAAAGAAGATATCACGGAAGTAGCAATGGAGTAATCAGCATAAAACATCTTAATGCTCTTGTGCGAAGAAAAACTTCCATAGATCACCTATTTTTTTATGCAAAAATATTCTCGCAGTTTCTCTTTTACATGACTTTATGGTTGGTTTGGATTATCGTTTACGCAATTTGTTAAACTCTGTATAAAAACGTCACGATCAGAAAAAAAATTGGTAACGAAGAAAAAGCGAAGAAAATATAAGATACGATAAACATTGTGCGTACGATATACTGTGTTATTTGATAAAATTGTCTATTTTCAGTGGAGGATCAGTAGCGGAATTCCGCTACACAATAAAAAATAAATTATTTAAATTATTTTAGCCTTAACTTAACACGTAAATGTTTAAAATTACGTAGTAAATTAAGC
>JAQFZG010000699.1:0-28159 GCA_034695465.1 Entomobrya nicoleti
ATAGCAAATCGCATGTGCATATAAATATCAACCTTATAAATCTCAATCCGATCCAAAATAATCAGAATAGCATTTCATTCAATTCAGCATACCGTGACCTTCATCATCCGCACCGCAGCGCACAAAAATATAATGACTATGTCAGTTACCAAGAATACACACACAAATATGCATTATATATTATTATACCGAGTATAAGTACATCTCCAAAAAAAAACTTAAATGCATTTAGTCATCCATCCCATCCCCATGGAATCCCCATACTAACATGCCATCATTATATTCACACCACCAACAACAGAAGAAGAAGTGAAGAACAGGAGTCAGAGTCCAAAATATTTTTCCAACGATAAGAATGGAAGCATTGTGAACGTTTTTTTTTTCCAGATAAATAACTGCAAAACACAGCTGACCTGACCGCTGGCTTTGGCATTTATGGCCCAGCAACAAACAAGATCACCACACACAAATAAAATGAATTGAGTATAATAATAATAGTAATAAAGCTCATCTCAATCGCACAAACAACACACACATAATATATATAATCATCATGATCATCATCACGGAGATCGTTCTCTGATGGTAATTTCCGCCACGTGGAGAAGCTGTTAGCCTTGTTAGGTAACTAAAAAGCATCCATCAAACCTTCTGCAAAAATGTACATGCAACACAACAGCCAAAGCCACTGCACAGCAGAGATCCTCCTCCTCCTCTTCACCTCCTCTGCCTTCTTCCCCATCCAAACAACTTGGAAGTCGCCTCTCTCTGCTCATAATACACAGCGATGCGATTCTTGCGATTATGATCATCATCATGAAGATATGCATGCATGCTTTTTTACGTAATGCTAATAATAGCTTTGCTGCTCATTATTATTATTTTTCCAATTTTCGATTTAATATCACTTCCCTTCCCATCATCCTCATCATCATCAACGGATCCGTTGTCATAAAATTTGGTGTAATAACTATCCTACTTCGAAACTAATCACTTTTTAATACCATTTTTATGATTTTCAAGAAAAATCTGAAATAATGATCTGATACTCATCCAAAATAATAAAAAAAAGCATGTAACCTATATTACAACCACGTAATGTACATAATATGAAATGATGGAAGGACGACAGTTGGTGGTGGCTATTTAAACAGATATATTTTTTATTTTGTCGAGAACTGATGAACAAGTTGCGTTGAAGACGACGTAAGAGCAATAAGTAAGCCAAGGTCAATGCCAAGGCCAGTTTGATGCATGCTCGTAACGTAACCAGCAACACAAACAAATAATGCACCTATCTGTTTTTTTTTGCCACACAAACATGTAACAAAACCAAACCACTCAAGCTCGTACATTACCTTTTTTTATTGAAGACAGTTACCTACCTACCTTTACCTGTGCTTAATTAAACCCCACCAGAAATAACAACGGCAACACTGCAACATTTTTCATGCATGCTTGTTTTGCATGATGATGATGATGATTTGATTATTGTTGTTACTATGGTGGTGGTGGTATGGTGGTGGAATGACAGGGGACGAAATGTTAGAAAAAAATGGAGATGATGATAAGTGTCTATGGATATCTAAGATTAGTTGACACACTGGCTTTTCCAATGCTGGAGGCATCATCATCATACCAGGCAGTTATTAAATATATGAATTTTCTTTATTCGCAGATGAGTCAAGTTCAGGGCTAAAGTCCAGTCGTCATCGTGTGAGAGGCAGAAGGTGAGCACCAGGAAAAACGGCCAAAAATTAAAAATTATTTAATATGTACGTAGTCTTCATGAAAAATCCTCTTTTGCATAGCAACTGGCAACTAACACAGAGGACAAATATTCAACGTATAAAACGAAATAACAAAGTCATGTCATAGTCACGATACGAAAAAAAATGGCAAATTGAAAAAAAAAATACCTTTTTATTACTTATCGATTCTGTTGCTATGGCAAAATTAAATATAGCTCTTTCTTTGTCACAATTTATTATATATGTATATGTACAAGTATATATGACAGAGATTCATCATTATGAAAATAAAATAAAATAATTAGGACTTTTTAGGTGGTATGATCATACGATTAATTATACATTTTGGATAAGCTTGAAAGAGTTAAGTATAAGAAGCAATGTGGTTGAAGGTTTTTTGGACATGACATGATATTCTTAAATATCTACATATTATATTTAAAAGATAATTTCTCTGAATTTTTTGGGTTTTTGATGTGTACAATTTATTTTTTTGAAAATAAATGTTTTTGATTTGGCACCCCAATTTAATAAACTGATTTATTTGGTCTCTTCTAATTCTAGACGTAGCTCTCTTGCCGGGACGAGTACAAGAGAAAGGAGTCGAGAAGTCTTGGTTCAATCAGATCCTCAGCGCCCCGCAATCCCTTTAGGGCGTCTCCCCCACAGATGGTCACCAGTTTACGGAGAGTAGCCTGGAAAAAATTAAATAATTCAATAAAAAATGTGATGCGGAACAAGATTTTTTTCCGTAGAACACGAAATGCACACGAGGAGGATAATTATTGGTGTGGTAGTTTCGTAAGAAGAGAGTGAGAAGAACAAAAGGCTTGTTTCAGGTCCATCGAAATATATTTGATCATGTTGCACGATGATAGTTGGTGGTATAGTTAGTGTTGTAGATATAATACTAGTTTAGTAAATAGGAGAGAGATCATTCAATGCTAATGGTCACATGTTTTAATGTATATAGTGCCATTATAGTATGATATGATGATGTGGTGGAAAAAAGGAGATGAGGAGAAGCAGGAATGGTGGTTTGCTAATAAAAAAGGAGGAAAAAGGGAAGAAAATAACAACAAAGCAGAAAGAGAGAGAGAGAGAGAGAGAAGAGCGATAAAGAGAGAGAGATAAAAAGCGAGAGAAAAAAACTGCACGTGGAATTTACGCTGTGTAGCAAGTGCCACTTTTGTTTACGTTGCGAGTGATAGGGAGTATATGTAGTTGTGTTTGTGCGAAAAAAACGGCACAGGCACAGCAGCAAACACACAAACTACCAACAACACCAAACAGCTTAGTCAAAAGAAGTCGATTGAGTAAAGCGAACAGGATGATGGGATATGACGATGATGATTTGAAATGAGATGCGATGTTGAATGCACAGTTGCATACATGCAAAGAGCGAATGATCATCGCTGTACTCTGCAGAAGCGTTGCAGTACTTTACATGTTGTGCATTGTGGCTCATCTGCATCATCATCGTCATCATCACCAAAAAATTGGCAAGGCCAGAGTTTGACAGATGGAAAAGTGTGAGCTTGCATGATGGTTGCATATAATGACAACAATAACAATGCATTTTGTGGAGGGAATCTTGAGGGGAAATGAGGTTTACCAGAGCGGCGATGAGGACCCCGTCGGAGTAATTGCGTTCCTTGTCCTTGCGACACAGGCTCACTAGACGGTGCACTCCACCCATTTGAAACACGTAGCGGGCGACACCCTCCTCAGATGCCAGTCTGAAACAAAGAAAAAATGAATGCATTCAAAAACTGATCACTGCTTCAGATTGAAGTAATTTTTACAAATGAATGTTTTATGGTTACCTGGAAAGCGCGATGGTAGATTTTTGTTGCAGTCGTTCACAAGCTGTGATTGCTGAGGCGCTTTCGATTTTGGGAGAGTTTGGACCGGAAGATGAGCTGTTGGGTTTATGCTGGAGGAAATGGAGGATAGCGTCGATGCCTCCACACTGAACAATCTCTTGGCGACATGATTCCACTCCTGCCATATTGGCGAGAATGGTAGCCACGTGGTCCAGTACAAAAACTGAATAGGGTCGGGTACGAACTGCATCAATGAGAAAGCTCACTGTTCTGCACCGTTTAAGGTGCTCTGTAGATGCGACTTCAAGGAAAGTCAGATTCGAAATGGCAGCGACAATAAGGAGAAAAGGCTCCTCGTCAGTCTTGAACTCTCCAATCAAATCTACAAAAATAATAACAAAGAAAAGGTTGTTGTGAAATGGAGTCATTGGGAGGAAAAGGAGTAAATCAATACAGTAGGTAGAATGCATACTTGTCAGTGCGACGATAAATTTCTCGAGATGAACTCCCAGGGTCATCAAAGTGGACTCCAGGTCAATCCATGGGTCCGTCGCCTGAGTGAGCACGGCAACCGCTTCCATTTTCATTGAAAGCGGGTACACGGGCTGGCTCAGGATATCCGCAATGATTTCAAAGCCTCCTGCCTATTAATCAACCATAAACAAACAATTGGTTATTTTTGAGTGCTCAGTTTAGCCAAAAAAAACTGGCATATGTGGTCTTGGTCCTTCACCTTATCAAAGTCTTTTACAGCCTCTCCAACGCAAAGTACAGTGGCGAGACACCTGAGGGCGAGCATCTTATCCTGATCCTCCCTCGTGTCAAGCATCACTCCCAGCAATCCCCGAACCGTCCTAATGTCCGATGCTAGTCTACAAATATGGTTGCCTCCATCCGCCAACACGGTAACTAGGGATTTCAATGCAATCCTTGCGGGTATCCCTCCTGCCTCTATCGTGTCAAGAATGGAGCCCAGGTCGCGAGTCAGTCTCAAGTCCACCACCTCACTGAACAGGTTACCTACTGTGACGATACCCTGGACCACATCCGCAATCACTTGTTGGTATTGTTCCCCCTCCAAAATGGACGAAGAGGAAATGATGGACGCTCCACTTGACTCACTACTGACTGTGTTGTTGCCTTGGTTCTGCTGTCCCATGATCCCCTTCACTGCCATGCTTAACGCAAAGCACGCATCTTCCAACCGTCCCTCCAACTTTTTAAGGTGACTTACTCCAAACACACTGGGACCAAGCAGGGTACTCTCGTTCCCTTCCGCCATCATCATGGAGGGAGATGGCGTTTGTACACCTCTCAGCATGTCTTGGATATGACCCACGAGGCTCATTACGAGCGTTGGCACTTGTGTGAATACTCCAAACTCCAAATGCCTATTTATTTTGGAGGAAAATCAATGAATATTATTTAAAAATAGACACATCATTATGAATTACTCATAGAGCACGTAAATATAAGCGTCATCATCATAATCACCGTCATCGTAAAAAAAATGTTAGTTGAAACTAGGTATCTCTCGTAAACGTTTTTATTGAACATCCTCAGTCATAAAGCATCAAATGAAATCATTTCCCTCATATGTATCGTCACCGTGTCCAATGTCAAATTGCACAAGAGATTCTCAATTCTCCTCCGCATACAATCATATCATCATCATCAGCAAGAAGAAGAAGAAGCGTTGATGGGAATAATGAGTTGCTATGCTGGTGGTATGGTGGTGGTGGTGGGTTGTATGTACAAATAACTATTAAAGGGTTAATACCTACCTACCTCAACAAACAACAAACTAAACACTGCAACCTTTGTTACTCGGCGACCTACATACATCAAGTCATTTATTTCATCATGCTCGTTTATGTGTGCTTTGTATGTATTCATTGGTCTCTCTTTGTAACGAGCACATTTGTACAAGTCCACTATAGCATGCATGATGTATGGCCCCGTAGTTAAATATGGGAAACTGGGAAGAGGAGAGAGCACAAAGGACTACTGAAAGAGTTGTTATTATTATTATTCGTGTGTGTTTGTGTTCGACTCTCTGAATCTGGAGATTGAAGTTTTCAGGGTTAAGCTGCGGCACGTGTAGCAACAATCAACACAGAGCAGATAGAGACAGAGCGACTCTTCCAATGCTACTCCATTTCAGCTGCCTACCAACCAGCATAACTCATTATGACATGATGATGACGGACGGAATGACTTACAAACTAGGGCTGTCACGTAACTGTTCAAATACCGTTTCAACTAAGAATCTCTTTTTCATGACCTCCCATTTTTTTAATTTTAAAATTAGCTCTGGAACGACAAGAATTATTAATTTGTAATTCATATTTGGACATGCAATATGGACCTTAATGTTGCTTTTTGCCATGTAACAAATTATCATGATGTGTATTTTTTCTCATTATTCATTATTCACACAGGGATAATGATAATACATGCATTTAACAATTTATGTATTTTGGTTTACTATTGTTAATTTAACAAATATGAAGCATGTAAACGAAACGGAAAGGATAAATATAAAATTATGATGGAAAATGCAACCCTACTAAAACACAAGTCGGAAGACAAGAACAAAGTATTAGTTTGTAAAGTGTGTTTATGCGTGTGATAGGAGAATGCGCTCAACGCTTGCTGCTCTGCTTTACCAACTGATGAGTTATGACGATGACGCTGCATTTTTTTGTGTGCTATATTTGTGTTATGAAGCAACTTAATGTTTTCCTCATTCCCAACCAATCTTACTTGCAAATTTTGGAGAACTCTGCGGAGATGACACTCGCCGTCATTTCAACAGTTCGGATGCTCATGAGCGGGGTGGAAACAGCATGAATGGCTGCAGTCATGGATGACAGGAAACGCTGTTGAGAACGGCGCTCCTCTTGCCGACGCAGTCTTCGGGCGTACGAACTTGTCGATGAGGATGGCATAGATGAGGATGTAGGTGACGAAGAGGAGATACCTGTTCCGGAGGAGGATGAACTAGATACTTTTCTGGAAGATGATACGCAGGAAGAAGGAGATGTTGTGGAACGGGGATGCGCCTCCTCTCCTTCTTCGGGGTCCTCTTCCAAAGGAAGAATCCATTTGTTCTGGAGACTGTGCAGGCACTCGGGTTCAGTTTGCGTGCGAAGCTCGTTAAGCCAGAGCCGAACAACAGGGTTTGGCTGCGTTTCCTCGACTCTAGCCATAGCTTCTCTCCAAGCGGATGTGGAGGATGAGGTGGTTGCTGTTTGGGGTACATCGATTGGACGTTCCTCATGATACTCCTCTTCTGTAAATACTTCAGTTGGTGGAGCACTCAGGTTTGCTCTAGGTGGTGGCACTGGTTTGAGAGCCCCAATTCCCCTTGGTAAACTCTGCCATTTGGCACTTGACGATCTGGTAAACACTCGAAACTTTGAGGTGGCTGCTAAGTTACTATGCGGGTGAAAGTGGTGACTAGACTCTTGGGAATTTTCGATGGGTTTCCCTAATGCTTCTGGGGAGATAACGGTGTTTTCGGAGTTGGGACTGGCTGCGGATGAGGTGGAACTTGAGAAAGAGCTGAGCCTGTTGCAGATTTTGTCATAGATAGACTCTGCAGCAGTTCTCCTTTTGACGTGAGTTCCTGGCGCCCTCTCCCTCTCAAGCTGGCTTCCACCAGCAGAGTGCTCTTCTGCAAGAACCGTTCCATTCTTTGTTGAGCTGGCTGAGCTTAAGCAACTTAGTGTCGTGCCGCTAGATGCTGCGAGTGTGTACGTCTTGTTAGATTTGCCTGTTGCAGCACTGCTATTATTGCTGCTACTGTTGTTGTTGTTATCTTTGTTCATTGCTGCGTTCTTGTTCAGACTCTCAAAGTTGTCAATCTTGAGCGTGTTGCCATTGAGAAGTCGAGAGGTGGATGCTGAGGATGGCGCTCCTCGTTTCGGGGTTGAACTGCTCAACGGGACTCGAAGTGCTGCTAATGCTGTTTGAGTGGACGATGATGCGAGTGCACTTGGCGAAAAAGAGCGTCGCTGTCTTGGTGGCAGTGTAATCAATGGAGTAGAGCACGAAAGACAGTCTATGCAGTTGGGTAGTGGAGCATTTGAAGGTGGGGGATTAATGGGCAACGCCGGAGGTGTTGGTGAGTGTAACGTTGAAATGTCCACTGATGCTGGTCGCAGGGGAAACCGACCACAGCCAAACCCTGCTGGAGGGATGGGACTTGGCATGGGTGCTACGGAAGCAGGTGGACCTACGCACTCGTAAATCTGTTCCGCCCCAGGTGGGGGAGGAGGATGATGATATGAAGGAGGTGCCAACCCATAAACTTGCTGTGTCGTTGATGGGACAGGTGACTGCGGAGGTGCAGGCAAGGGCGATGCAATCTGGGAATGAGCCCTTCTCTCCCTCTTTGTCTCACCGGAATCGGAGAATCCCGAGTCCTGACTTCTGTGACTACTTCCTGTTGAGGTTCTGCTGCCCTCGCTGAGGTCTAGAGGATCCTCCCCACCACCCCCACCGCCAAGTAGCAAAGTAACATTTCCCCCACCACAACAAGCACATGCACTTACACTCGCACAATGAAAGGCTGTGGTAGATGTTCCCGGTGTTCCAGGCGGTCCCGCAGGATTGGGGGAAAAGTGAATATGATAGGGCTGCCCTGGAATCTGTTCGTCTAAAGGGCTGGGTGTTGTGCTCAGCGAGGATGTTGCTGATGGAGACGAGGAGGATCCTCCAGTTGCACGTAGATTTAGGCTGAGAAGTGCGGGAGGGGATCTCAGCATTATTTGAGGGGGACCACACACACCACCTCCTACGCTCACTATACTCCTCGTTCCGTTGCTGCTATTGTTGTCACAACGAAATTCCCAAGACGTGCGTCTGGAAAGCTGGTCTGTTTCGTAGAAATTGTGATGTCCCACCACTAACTCGCCTGACTGACAGATCCCACCTGTGGCTGTTGTACAGCGGTACAAGGTGGTGGTAGCTGTGGTGGTAGGGGTCACCACAGGGGAACTCACTGGTCGGCTGTAATGATGGGAATGATGATACTGAAGTACATTCCCATTCACACTACTGATGTTATCGCTAGCATTTCCATGGGAACATGGTGTAGGAGAGGGGGACGGGCTAAACTGCACAGCACACACAGAGGAGCCTCGATGTCTCACCAACGAAGAATTGGTGGATGCCATCTGAAAATGGATAGAAACAAAATAACACGGATGAAAAAAGAATCTGGTGTTGGTGTGTGTTCAAATCTGATTAGTATGCAAATCCTCGCGTATCATGCCATTCATTCATATGTTTTCACGTACATTTTCCACTTGTTTCCCTGTCAAGTCTCAAGACAGAGGATGAGATGAGAAACAAGGATAAAAAAAGAAGGTTGTGAGTTGCAGAGATACTCACTCTTGTAGAGTGTGAAATGGGCTGGGATTAAGGTCAGCCGTCAACAACACGAAAAAGGCTGCCTTTTTTCTCTTCTCCAGCCACTTATCACTTGACACAAAAGAAAAACAGAGCTCGAAATCCCCTGGAGGATGAAAAGGGGAAATGGAGGCGATAATGGAGCGTTTTCTCTCAACAGAGTGGAGTCTGAGCCGAGTTGAGTGAATAGTGCAGAGAGACACAAAAGCACAAACAAACAAACACCTGAGCCCACTCAACTGCAACGACCAAGCAAACTGGGAGAAATCCTCCGAAAAAATGGAGCCGTTGTTGCTGAACTCGGCTGAATGGCTGTATCAACACGGCACCGTACCGCTGCTACCACGGCCACAATACAATGCATTCTCTTCAATCAAAAATATATAGCAATAAAAAATGTGTTTTTCCTGAGAAACTGTTTCTTTCTTTGCATTGGTCGTCTTAACAAAAAAAAAGTTTCTTCAATGAAATTGGTTGAAAAGTAAGGGAATTGTTCGTTTTTTCGATAAGGCTTGCGTGTTGACTCTGATGAAACGGCAATTACTTCCTCTCAACTCATCTACGATATATAAAGCATTTACGCTTGTAGTTCAAGATGTGTACAGTAATTATTGAAGCCGAAGAAGAAGGATGAGCACATGTCGTGCAATAAAAGAGAGCTCCACACCAGCACCGGTGCCACTCAAGTCAAGTCAAGCCACTTTTTTTGATTTTGCAATAATTATTCAAGAGGAACGAACGTTTTTATGTACAACTGCACGCGAGTGTACAGAGATGAGCTGGGTTTTTTGTTGCAGAACCGGATGGATCCCATATACCAAGAACCATGAAACAAGCATGCATGGTGGTGATGATGATGATGGTCCCACGACGAAAGGAGACCCCCAAAAAAATAAATTGATGAAACAGTTGGTGCTGCTGCTCTGCTGCCTTCTGCAGCACTGCCTATGCAAAAAGCGTGTGTGCGACGCTGTCAAAAGCTGGATGACGACTAAAGAGAAATGAAGAGCTCAACCAAATGGGATACACAGAGATAGACAAGGGTAGCATTACAAAGTGACAAAGTGAGAAAATTTTCATTTTTTGTAACGGCAAAGGTAGTAGAGTAATAAAAATAATGAGAAGGGTGGTAGATAGGTAGAATAGGTAATACAACGCATTAAAGCCGCCACTTCCCTGACCAGGTTCGGCTCATAGCTCTCTCTCTGGTCTCAACAGTCACCAGTTCAATTCAGTGAAAATGAAAAAAGAAGAAGAGATGAACTCTTCCAAGCGAGCAAAGAAGGGATGATGATGATATTACACACAACAGTCAGCCCAGCTGGCTGCTCCCTTAACTAAAAATATTTCCTCTCATCGTCATTCGTCAGCCCATCCATTCAATTCAAAAGAAAAGGCAAAAAAACATATTTTTAACATGTTTGCTTTTTTGAGGACAGGGAAGAAGGGGAAAAATATGTAATAATGCGCTATTATTCATTCATTCATTCTCATTCATTTTAATACCCAGTCCAGTTGGTTGTTAGTCAGAGACACTTGGACTGCTTGCTTACTTGCATAAGTTCTCTCTTTTTCCCCTTCCCCGTATTTTTCTCATCAACATTTTTCGGAGCACAGGGCAAAGCAGATAAAAATATATATCTTTTTTTCCCGAGCTGGCGTACTAATATTAATATAATAGCATAGGCAATGGCCTGGGTTTTTCCGTACTACGGTTTTTTTGACCGTTACTCGAAACACCAGGCAACAGCATCACATGATGGAATTTTCTATGAAAAAAGAATGAGAGGAAAGCCGTTACAAAGGCAAAAGAACTGGGAGCTGTGATCCCCTTGTGAAATACTTGCTATTATTTTTAAAGATGACAAAGGGGGCATGCCATACATACCAGTAGAGTGGTAGTCTACATACAAGTTTCTCATTTAAAGGGACACCACCACAGCTAGCAGATTAATCAGGCAGACAAGCAGCTAGGCAAAGACAAACGGCCACAAATAACAACGGAGATGATGATGAGAAAGAGGTGGTGTCCCAATACCGTATAAGCAAGTATAAAAGCTTGTCTGTGTGTTTTTTTTTGGCAAATGAGCACTTTATTATCTCTCCGAGCATCTTGTTCTATTTTTTTATTAGCTCATTTGTTGTCCGTTACCACTTCTTCTCTGTATTTCTTGGGAGAGAGAGAGAGAGACTGAGACGAATAAGGGAACAAAGTGGAGCAGCAGGAGAGATGGCGGCGGGGATGGCGGTGGTGCATGGTTTGGTGTAGGGACTGGAGATCATTGAAAGATTTATTTGTTTCCGGTGATGGTGTCACACCACAAATTACACTGTAGCCATACATATGACACTACTATGCTGCCGGCATTCATTATTGCATTGCACAACATCAGCATTAGCTAGAGAAAAATAGTAGTATCATCAACCATAGCAACAATGTCTGTCCATCTCTGCATTTATACATATATCTCTTGCTTGGTTTTTTTTTTTGCAAAATATATGGCTTTTACGATGCCAAAAGATAATATGCGACTTTCTAATGGCTATGCACAAAAAATATGTTATGCGACTTGTGTGAAAAATTGTTAAAAAAAATATTCTTGGCTCACTCACGTAAAATATTGTTAGGAGAAAAAATGAAGAAGTATTGTGAAAGTCCAATCAAAAATCCATTCAATTTTATTTTTTTGTACGGGCAAGTGAAAAGCGGATGATGGTGGGATTTTGTGATTTGATTTTTCAAACTAAAAAAGAAGAAGAATGGCTTTGTATGTTTAGTGAAGAGTGGAGTGAGCCATTGTGTCCTGCATCATAACCTATCTGTCTATCCCTTCTCCCTTCCACCTCCCCCGCAACAACAATGCAGAGAAATAAGATTTTCTTATTCTTTCCTCCCATCCACCATCCACCACTCACTCTCTTGACCGGATTTTCCTTGTTTCCAGGAATAAAAGATGAGGACTTAGATGGTCTATTGATATTCATAGGAAGCTCTCAATTCTCTCAGCAGAAAATAATACAAGGCTCTCTTGATGCCCTGCTCTGATCCCAACCATGTCCTCCGGATACTCGAGAAAAAAATCACAAGTCTTTTTTTCCAAGAAATCTTAATAAATTCAGTTTGTTGTTATGGTTTTGTTTGTTTGCTTGTTGGATAGAGCTGAATAAATGTGCGTGCATCCGGGAAAGATGTTACTTGAACAACGGTGGTGGTGGAGGTGATCGTTCTGCAACTTTCTCTCAAGCGGACAAGTCAAGTGGAAAGGAAGGAAAAATCGGATTGGCTTTTTATTTGGTCAGCTGAGCAGAGAATATCCGACAATCTGAATGGACATTTTTCCAATTTCCCTTTTTTTCCATCTTTTGCCATCTCCTTCCACCAACTACCTCCACCACCACCGCATGGTTTATGCTTTTCCTCTTCCACTACCACCGCCACAGATTAGCAAGCACTCAGCCCACATACTTTATTTGCTCATATGCTGCCTTCCTCGCTATTTGCTATAGATCATCTCTCTCTTTTCACGTCCACCACTAGCAAAGCTATTCCGCTGCTAAAACTCTTTTCCGGTTCATGGACCGTGACAAAACTACTGGCATTCAATGAGAAACATGGAGAGAACAGCAGAGAACAAGCAAACCAATATTTTGGCAAGTCATGAACAAGATTGAGAAGGAAATTCCAAATTCCTTCCAAAAAAATAAAGAAGTCAAATCCACAACCAATTTGGTATGGGGAGAGGGGGGAGGGAACTAAGGCTTAAAAATAAATAGAGAGAGAGAGGCAGAGAGAAAGAGAGTTGGAAAAGAAGAGAATGAATGAAAGTTAATGGTTGGCTAAAATGGGTGATTTCATTTGAATGGAGAATTAATCAAGTCATTGTTTTTGCACTGATTGTGAGAAAATGAGCACCTGTTTTCGTTTCTGGAAGCAAAGCAAAGGCACGAGTTGCATATAATCAAAGGCTTGTACAGAAAATAAGTTTGCATCGTACACTAGCAAGCAGGGAAAATGGATGGTGACGGAAACAAGACGGAAATTGAGTTGTAAACCAAGTTATTCGAACATACAGTCCAGTCCAATCTAACAAGCATAGTTGAGTGGACATGGTCGTCGTCGTGCTAGAGGAGGTGGTGGTGGGTAAAGAGGAAATGGAAGAACAGAGGCAGAGAAAGAGATAAAGACACAGAGATGTTGTCTCGTTTGCATAAAAAACGAGGACAACTTTATATGTAGCTGTTTTGCAAGACCCTAAGACGAGAAAAAGAGAACGGGAAAAAAGTTGCAAGAGTTGCCATTATTCTTTTATTTTTACTCTGTTGAGTTTTCTTTTTCTTGGGAAAAAGTTTGTCCGTGGTGGTAGGAGGAAGGAGGGAGTAACGGTCGGTGGTGGTAGTAACGGCAGCAATCTCCTCCAAAGATGAAAATGAAAGAGTTGATGTGATGCCATGATGCCTATTCCACTACTCAACTAACTACAGGCAAAGTGGAAGCGGCAGTAATAATCCTTTCTGTTTTAATTAAGTCATTCCATTCCACTCTGTTGGCAAATGAGTCGCTCAAGCTCCAAATTCCATCCCGGTCTTCACTCGACTCATCTTTTTTTTACACTGAGTGCCTTCGCCGTCATTTGTAATTTGCAATTATTATGCTTATCTAGCTAATTACTTGACAGTAGAGTAATTATTATATAGCCAAAACATATAAATAAATGCTACCATGAAATGTCTCAACTTGCCCCAACAATCAAACAACAGCTCTGGATAGAACATTATGTCAAACATGTGTATATAATCATTGTTACCGTATTTTTAGAAAAGAATGGAGTTTTACTACAAAAACCAAAAACAGAGAACCAGTTTACCCATTTGCTTTTTTCTTTGGAATAAGAAGTGAGTGGCACGTGTGCACAATCATCTCATCATACAACAAAACGGAGAGCTGCTTCTGTCTCTCAATTTTTCTTTTGTGATTCCCTTGCCACTA
The DNA here is from genome assembly GCA_034695465.1 of Entomobrya nicoleti. Lineage (NCBI taxonomy): Eukaryota > Metazoa > Arthropoda > Collembola > Entomobryomorpha > Entomobryidae > Entomobrya > Entomobrya nicoleti. The sequence goes on from JAQFZG010000699.1 coordinate 13,983, forward strand.
ACTCCTCCAATGCATTATTATGATGCGTGTGTTGTTCTCCATCTCGTATTTCATTGCATGCCATAATGCCATGCCCCAAGAAAAAAGGGAGAACAGATCATGATCATCTGCTTCTTCTTTTTTTCCTGTGTGTGTCCGTGGAGGAATCAAGTGGAGAAATTGTCTCGTGCCAAAAAGCTTTTTCTATTAAGCTTATTAGTCTACATATAACATTGTAGTAAACCAAGTAGCAAAAAAAACTGGCTTTCTGATACTCTTTGCATTGTCAGTTGGAATGGAAAATGGTTTTTTTTCTTCTTTATTATTCCCTTCTCTCTGGCCATGTGTGCAACAGAAGCAAAAAGGGAAAAATTGACTGAGTACTCACTCAGCTCAGTTCAGTTCAGGTTTTTATTTCAAGATGAACTGTGTGAGATAGAGAAAAAAAATGTTGCTCGTTGGTTTTATTTAGTTCCGCTCTTCTTCCTTGTTTGTATGTCTGTATGTGTGGGTGGAGGACTAGGAGGGGAGGACTCCACTTACACCGCACCACCACCATACTCATTTCACAAAAAAGCAGATGTTCATCAAAAATTGACTAAACACCAAATAAAATCCCGTCTATTCCAAAAAAGAAATGAATGACAGATCATGTTAAGAAGATGAAGTTTACGGAGAGTTGCATTGGAAAAATAATAAATAGAAAAAAAAGATGCGTTGTTGTTGTTATAGTAGATATACAGACATGTGTGTGTATACGCAAAAAATTCAATGCTTATTTGGCTAATGAGTGGAGATTTAGAGGATGAAAATGGTTTTGAAAAGGCAGTGGAGTAAAAGATGACGTTGATTACAGTATCTAGAATACCTGGTGGAGGGAGAACAAGCTAATAATATCCTCCGTATGCCTTTGCCTGCCTCATATTCCCCGTGGCTGCAACGGTGTGCAGCAACGTATCAAAAAAAAGTAACGAACCCTTTGACGATGGGCATGTTTTCTCGGTTGTTATAGAGCAGCTGCTATTATTGCTGGTGATGTTTTTTGAGGGAGTCAGGAAGGAACACAAGCCCCTCTTTCATGAGCCGGTTCGTTAACTACGCAGCTTCATCATCATCGCAGTTCTCTCTGCCTTTCTGTATGCTTATATGATATGTCTGTATATTTGTTTGTCTGGTTGGGAAAGAAATTGCGAGGAAAAGGTTTTTCAAAATAATAGTATTGAGTAGCAATGCAATGTTCTCTATTCGTTTACACTTTTTGTAAACGAAACTGTAAACTTTGTCATGTTGTTGTAAACGTATGAAACTTAAACATAAAAATGTAGGGAAGGGATATGTTTTAATGAAATGTGTTCATCTGTTAATCTACAATTCAACGTAAGACAAACTGTCGACCGACTGATACACTTTTAAAATGCATGATGTACACAAAGCAGTCAGCACTGCTGACTCAGCAGTGGTGTTGGCGTTCAAAAGGATACTCAAATAATTTCTAAATATTATGCAAAGCAGTGTTAGTTTATTTATGTGTTTGATGTGATCAGAGCGCAGTAGTCATAGTCCTGTTCATGTTAATGTGTGGTTGCATACTTGTATGCGTTAAACATACATACCACGTACTGAATTGCAAGAAGCACCGTCGCACCGGACTCCGGAGTCTCTGGTCCGGAGATCCTCTGCTATCCAAATTGAAGGCTTATGTTTGTAAAAGAAGCCATTGACGAAGTACATTCCCCGCATATTTCTGCACCGTTTTGGAACACGTTTTGCACGCCACCGCTTCCACAGTGCACTGATGGCACTGCGCATGTGTGCACTGTGCAGTCAATTTTGCAAGAAGGAAGGCAACGCTTTGTGAATTGTTGCAAATACAAAGCCGGTGCAGAATTAATGCGGGGAATGTACTTCGTCAATGGCTTCGTTTACAAACATAAGCCTTTAATCTGGCTGGATAGCAGAGGATCTCCGGACCAGAGACTCCGGACTCCGGTGCGACGGTGCTTCTTGCAATTCAGTACGTGGTATGTATGTTTAACGCATACAAGTATACAACCACACATTAACATGAACAGGACTATGACTACTGCACTCTTACCACACGTACCAGACACTGCTTGAGCTACTAAGCAGTAGAGAGTTGAGTAGAGATGCTTCGATGCTTGCTGCAGTCTGCAGTTCCTTTGCTCTTGCACTGATCACTGAACACTTTATGCAGTGCTTTTGCAGTGTAGTTGGCATTGGCAGTGCTTCAATACATTCTCTTCCTTTATCGGGATAATGTACTTCATAAAAAGCTTCTATTTACATATTAATATTAAACAAGGTAAGCTGTAAGCCGAAAGCAGACAACTGACAGATTGTCTGCTTTTCCATTTTGTAGGTACGTTAAGTGTATTTCATTTTTATGATTTATGTTTAACATTAAATAAACTTAACTATTTAATTAACAAATAAAAATTAAGTATTTTTTCGTTTAACATTAAAACACAAGAAGTAGTACCTAAAAACAGTTGTAGTATCTTTTCACTTTCCCATTCATTCAAGTCTGAGACTTTTCGAGTGAAGGCATTACTACCAAGGAGAAAAATATAAAAAAGGTACAAAAAAGGTCGTATAATGTAAAGGTACCCCAGGTACCTGGTATCACCATACCTTTTTCCTTTGTTTCCATTAAACTCGCAACGAAACAGAAAAGGATTCAAACGCTCTTATCACCATCTCACTAAATCAGCATGACAAGGATAGCATTTGAAATGAAACTCGACAACCCTACAAAGTAAAATGGTTAGAAAAACCAAGCAAATATGAGGAGAAGAGACGGAGTAGCATTATCGCTGTTTACGTGCACGCACATAAATAAATGATTGCACTGAGAACTGAGAACTACTCTTCTATCTGCCTAACACCAAAAAAACCAAGATAACCAAACCAGCCAGCCAAACGTTACTCATTATTACTACACTCTCAAACTACATCATCATGATCATTTCTACATCGTGCTCAATATTTCACAGACAGAAAACAGCAGCAGCAGCGGCGGCAGCGTTCACTCCATAATACATACTCTTCTTCATTCACATCTCCTTATTTACTGTGAAATTTCCCATTGGTTTGGTTGTTTGAAAGGTGAGTTAGTTGGTTGTTGGTTTGGCTTGGTTGGTGTGTGTGGAGGGTTAGACTGCATTGCATTCATTATCTGTGTCTCTAGTGCTTTTTGCATTATTCAGGCGACCAGGATTAAGATGAGATGATACCTAACGTGTACATGCGGATGTTGATGATGTGGTAATGGTGAGTGTGGTCATCAGTCCAGAGGTCCAGCCAGGCCAACAAAAACACTCACATTCAATGTTCAACATTCCCATTACTTCTCGTCTTAAAAAAACCAAAGCAAAGCTATTTTGCTTTTCCAGTCTATTATTTTTTCAGACTGAACTTTTAACCTTTTTTTGTGGCTGATTTTGATGAGTTTCTCATCATTACACTTTACATGCCTAAGTACCATAGCTTCTTTTTTTGCTCTAATTTGCCAAAAAAGAAAAAGAATAGTGAATAGTACGCATGATGATTAGGATGCAGGCAGAAACAAACGTGGCCATTATCATTATGATTATGTATTTCGATTGGGAGGAAATAATAAAAAGGAAATTGTATATTTGGCTGCGCTGCGTGCTGTTGCGTGAATTGCATTCCTTTGCAACTGGTTTTGCAGAAGCGCTTGCTCTTTGCTCCTATGCTTAAATATGATATGATGGAACAATGTATGAATAATAATAATGATGGCAGTTTTTCCGATGAGAAAAAACTTGTTCTTTACTAACCAAAAAACCGACTGACTCCAGCAGCAGCAACAATAAGTCTACTTGCTTACTTTTTCTTCTTTGTGAATTTTAATTTTTTAATAAAAAACACATGGCGTGATGATGATTGAATATCAAATTTCATATGGCAATTGTACTGTTGCGCTGCTGCTGTTACTTAAACTCTCTGGAAGAAGAATGCTGATTTTCTAGTGTGATTGCATTTTTTGATTTGATACCATTATCATTGTATACCCTGTTGTTATTCTTAATAATGAACCTTTGGAATTTCATTTCTGAGAAGGAATTTTTGCGCTGGCTGAGTATAATTTTTTTCAGGCATATTATTATTCCTCTCAAAGTTGCTACGGAATGCCTATGTTTGTGTGTGTGATCGACCGACAGAATCGGTCGAGCTAAACAATGCGGCCGACTTTTAATTCAAAGGATCAACGGACAATTTACTTTTGGAACACTACTACTCACTACTACGTTTAGCGTGAGAAACACTCTCACACTCTTTTAGAGTTTTTAAAGGGACACTTTTTCAAAAGGACTCTTCATCATTTCTTTTTTACTCTGCTGGTCTGGGAAGAATGAAAGGAGAGAGAAAAAAAACTTGATTATTATTACAAGTACGGATTTTTTTTGGTTGGGGTAAAAGAAGAAGAAGGGCTCTTTAACCGAATAACATAGTGATCCTGATCATGTGATTGTTTGTGATGCAATGCGCCTTTCATCCTTCCTTGATCCCTTTTTACGCTTGAGCTCACAAAGTCCCCTTTTTCCTCTCATCTCTCTCTCTCTTTTAGAGCTCAGCTGAACAAGAGAAGGGGCAACAACAAACAACACCACCAAAATCAACGGACTCTTCTTCTTCTCAGCCTCTTTCCCCTTTCATTCAATTTTCCTTTTATACTTTTTTTGTTCTTCTATTTTTGGGGGTTTAAAGATTTTCTTTGAAAGTTTGTCTGAGAAAATAAATAATAAAACGGAGTCTTTTAAAAATTAAAAGGATGATGGCTGCTCTGGTAGATTGGATGAATGAGCTGAGATTCCCAGAGAGAAAATGACGTGGAGGCCGTAGTCATAGTTTCTATAATATATTAAGCATGTGGAGAGTATGATGATGAGGATGATGATGCAAGCAGCTTAAAAAAACTGGTCAAGTCAACTAAAGTGGGTTAATCGGAGCAGTAGTGGAAGGGGAAAAAATAAGTCTACAAACCAAACCAAACCACCACCACTTTTCCCATTAATTAGCCCATGGATATAAACTATAACAAGAAGGGTTTTTGTGGTAGTGGTTGGTTGGTGAGAAAGCTTTGTTGAAAAAAAAAGTTCATTCTCATCTTCACCCAAAAAATATGTACGTGCATCTTTCATTGTGGGATAAATTTTTGTAGCACTGATGCTATGCTACTACCACAATAACTCACTCTTCTTCTTTCTCATCTTTTTTTTTGTTTTCCCAAGAAAAAAAAGTTGGTATGGTGAGAGATGTGAACTGACTTTCCCTCGAGTTGTGTTTTGTGTGTGAGCCTTGAGCGAGCGAGTTGTCGAGGGAACCACATTTGAAGAAAGACTTCACTTGTTCCCATGCATTTTTTTACAGACTTTGCTAATGCTTCTACTGAGCCACGCAACACCACACTTTTTTTTTGTTCACGTTTTTATTGAATGAGTTTCTGGAGAAGAAGATGAAGTAAAAGTTTGTTTGGAACAGCAAACCATGCCACTCACTTGGAAAAATAACGAAAAAGAAGAATAAAAAAAGAAAAAGAAAGTTTGTTTTCCTCTCCAGCCACTCCAGTCGAGTCAGTCAGGGAAAGAGATGATGATGACGAGATGTATGTGTGTATATAGAGAGCATTCATTTGGTTTATCTTTCCCAAAGGTCATCATCATCATTGTAGTAGTTTTGCTCTATCCAGTTCATCTTCATGGCCTATTTGCTTGATCCAGCGAGACAACAGCAATTATTGCCCGGATGGAAGAGAGAATGTTGATGATGATGAAAACAACAAGAACCCAAGTCAAGTCACGCAACAAATAATAAGACTTGCACACTTTTTTTTCCTTTTTGCCAGCAATAAAAGAAGAAGAAAAGTTGTCCTTGTCGTTAGACAGAGACGCAGGCTAATAAAAAGAGTGACAAAAGAGGAAAATAAATGCCCAAGACAACAATCAACAACAACTTGGCTTGTTTAGCTGAGCGTTTTAAAAGAATAAAAAAATGTTAACTTTTATTTTCGTATTCTGGAAAACTGCAACAATGTAAGAAAAAAAAGTCAGCAGCAGCACCAATGACAATATATGTGAGGTAAGAAAGCACAAGAAATAAGAAAAAAATGAGCGAAAGTGAAATGAAAGTGGAAAAGTCAGTGGCAGCAGCTGGCGAAGCAGCAGTTAAAAGGCGAAGGCGACACTTTTAGTCGGCGACATTGAAGAAGACGTCGAGGAGCAGTGGAGGAGATTAAATGGGTGTGCGCCTCACTGCCAATAACATGCACCTCCATCCGCCGCCACTAAAGCCATATAGCAGGATAATAATATTACGCTTTTTTTTCTCTCTCTCTCTTCTTCCGCTACTACTCAACTAATTCATTTCCCTTCTAGCCTTTTTTTTCATCCGCACTCTGAGTAACTGTATTCACTTTGCAGGGAGACGACAATGCAATGCGTCAAAAAAATGAATGCGCCACCAACGGATAATGGATGGTGGTGCTAGTGCTATGTTGCTGCGAGTAATGTGTCCTCTTAAGAAAATTGGCTATATGTGCTGGGGAATTTTTTAGAGGGAGAGGACTAGAGGAGGGAGGGTATGGGTTCAATGGAGGGAATGTGAGGAGTGCAGAGGAAGATGATGCGTGACTCCCACACGGAATGAGAAAATTGGGCCAAGTAGTGGACGAACAGGACAGGGCACATGAGGGGCATGCATGCTTAGAATTATCCATCCATCCCCAACGATACCACCACCACCTTCAATCCATATTTTTAGAGAGAGAGAGAGGGAGAGACAAAGCGAATGCCAACATCTTGATGAGAACGAGCACTCCTTTGTTCTAGACACACAGGCATGCTCATTAACGTAAATCACCACAACCAAACACCAAAAGCAGAAGCAAAGGCATCTCCTCCGCGAAATGAACATCTCAAAAGAAAAAGAGTTTTTGTGGCCGGGCTGAGCTCGGCTCTTTAGAATTTGCATGCAATTAGGAAAGTGCTATATGCTGATGATTATTAAGATGATGGAGGTGGCATGCCAACGCGAGTTCCCTAGTAATTAGATAAGAAGAATTGAGCAAAAAAAAACAGGAGGCGATAACACTGATCGTTACTATTACCTTTACCCGCCACCTTGTTCACTCCCATCCTTTCCTCCATTTTCTTTACTACTCCGCTCAAACTCAACAGACTGAATGAGTGAGTGGTAATTTCATTTTATGTTATGAACGTCTGTAAAAAAGGCGATAAGACAAGGCAGGTAAGAAAAAGGCAATAGTGGGCAACTGGGAACAATTCAAAACTGGCTGAATGACTTGGAGCCCAAAAGCCTGCCATACAACTTGCAACAACTTCCCTCTCATCTAAAACTATATTCAGCGTTCAGATACTCATATTCATTTTTTTAAATTCAAAAGATGGTTTTTTTTCTCAGTTTGGCTACTACTAGTCCAACGAGGGTCGTTACAGCAACACGACAGTTATTTATAATGGCAGGTCTTTTTTCATTACATTTTCCAAGAGGACAAAAGAGCAAGAATCCTCACTTCTTTGGCTGCTTGCTATGCTTTCTTCTTCTCTTTTGTAGTGCTCCTCCACCACTTGCTCCTCACAACACAGTCAGTCGACACACAACAAAGGGCCGGAAATCGCTGTATAGCAGCCAAAGTTGCAAAATGCATAATAAGCTGTTACAGGGAGATCGCAGTGCAATTATTACTGTTATTATGAAGAGTAGAAAGCGGTGATGGTGGTAGCGGTAGTTGTGGCACCAGCAGGAGTTCTCGTTGTGTCTCCTATTGATTTTCTTTTGTGTTGGTTGACTGGAGAGAGAATGGAGAAATTTATAGATTGTGTGAGATAAGAAGACGAAGAGAGAGAGAGAGAGAGACAGGCTCCATTATGCGAGGCAAGGAAATAGTGTTATGGCCTGTCAACTCGAACTGCGCACTGTTTTGTTTTCCTTTTCAAAAAGAAAATCTTCTCTCAACTCAACTCTCTCATTTTGCACACACACAAAACTACAAGAGAGAGAGCTGGAAAAGGAGGAGGGAAAAAAAGAAGATGACATTATGGAAAAGACAGTCATCAATTGCATCATTTCTCTGAAGTACAAGCATAGCCCATAATATTCCTCCCCATCAAAGGTAAAAACTCAGTCGCTCTTTTTCCTCACTCAAATGGAATGACTGAGACATTGATATACATAATCGTAATCATAATAAGCAGCAGTCTACTCTCAAACTCAGTTCACCTAAGAAAAGTCTTATAGACTTTGGCCAAAAATAGAGATCATTTTTTGGTTGGACCAGCAGCAGCATGAGTTGATGTGTACTTTTCTATATATTATTCACCATTTCTTTCACTATCACCATTTTAGCCGGTTTCTACCACTTTTGGACATGTCTACTCGAGTTTATTATTATGTTATATTGTACATATATTTGTTTAGGTTGCAGAAAGCAGTCCAAAGCAAAAAATAAAAATGAAACAAAAGCCATAATAATACTTACTACACCACCAGTACAAGCGAGAACATTTATTTCTTGTGTCGAGAAAGAAGAAATTTACCATTTGCATTTGGATGAGAAGAAGAATGAAAAATGTGAAGGAATGTGAGAGAATGCATTATTCCTCCACACCACCGCACACAAATACAAAAACGAGACATTTAAATGTATGCCTTCCCTTTCCCCTTCATCATCAACATGATCATCATCATCCCCAGCCAACTTCCTTCTTCTTTGCTCATCTCGCAGCAACATGCTCTCATGTAACCCTTTTCCATGGAGATGCCATTGGCATGCTATTGCATTTTTGGGCGTACTTTTTAAGCACAGGCTTGTCTCTTTCCTCACGACTTTACTGACTGTGTGGACTCTTTTTATTTATTTGTGCAATGAGTTGGATGATGAAATGAAGTAAAAGACGAAGGAAAAGAATGTTGGATATAATATGATGATGACGACGATGTGATACTATACTGGCTGGTTGGCATAATGAGAATGCATGCGGAAGCAAATGAGGCTCGACTGGTGCTGCGTGAGTTGAATGAATTTATTTTTTATTTTTTGAGAAATCACAGAGCAGCTCAAGGAAACTGTTATGTTGATGATGTGATTTTTTTTTGTTTCTATCTCTCTGCCTTGTCCGTCCGTTTGGCTCGGTGTAAAAATATGCAGAGGAGATGGTGATGGTGGAAAATAGGAGGAGGATATTGATAAGGAGCAATACAGTTCCCATCACATCCCATCATCCATCCGTCCCCTTCCTCCGAAAATCAGAGACACAAGACAGCCAAGTAATATAGCACGTACGTTTTTTGTCAGATAAGCCATAGAAGATAAGGAAAGCAGAGAGCAGAAGAGCAGTTAGGTAGAAGTTGGTAGATAGTAGGTATAATTTTGTGTTATGACTAGAAATAATTTTTGCACTATTTTTTTTTCTTTCTAAAAAAATGAAAAATGGTTTGATTCCCATGGCATGATGGCATGGCATGTTGTTTAGTAGATGATGTTGATGATGATGTAATGCTACTTGTTGTTGGATGGCAGCCCATTCAAATGAGCAGCAGTAGAGTAGAGAGAGAATTACTGCATACATAGCTTGTTTGCTTTTTTTTGCTGTTGAGCGAGTTATGTTGCTCTCTGGTGAGATTTATGGCTTAATCTTGAACAGAGCAAGGGCAACCGACATACACGACACAAGAGAACATAACACAAGACCAAACAAAGTAGAACACTTTGTTGGGTTTTGTTGTTGTAGCTTGTTTGTGTTTTTGATAAGGCAGAAGAAGGGGACTGCTCTTACTGTTCCGGTGCCTGTTTCATGATATCAGCTAAACAGGCAACAGCGGGAGACTTTACTTGACACGGAATACAAATACATATACCACTCTCAGTTCACTACTTTTTGCATAAAAACCTATTTTCTAAAGCTGTAGCCCATTTTTTTGTTTGCTAAGTATAGCTTTGGGGGATCTCAAGAAACAAGGTGATTTCTCCTCCTTGTCCAACCTCCCTCCACCACCCCCTCCTCCCCTCTCTCTCTCTCGTTCCCTGTCCCAAACAAGTGTACAGTCCGAGTTCACCAGCCAAAAATTATGTTGTTCTTCAGCCCATTTTATTCACTTAGTTTGCCCATTAGCCACAGCATGATACCTCTCATCATCATCATCATCTTCTTCTGTTTTGTTTTTTGGTTGACTTGTCTTTGACTTTTTGGCAATGATCCACTGACTATCCATCTATACCATACCATATCATACCATTATACCACCGTCATATTGCCTCAACTGCTTTGCCACCACCCACCCCAAGTCATCCACATCTTTAATAACAACAACGAAAATAATCTGCGTCTTTTCTTCCCAATCGAATATGTAGTGCATTCATGCATGGAGCAGTAATAATTAATTATATTCATTCGAATGAAGATGTTGATGACAGTCCATTCCACTCTTCTTCCCTTCTTAGCAAGCTAATTAATTTTAAAAGGCCAATCTACTCACTTGATTAAAAAAAACTCGTTCCATTACATATTCATACGTATTCTGGAGGAAGTTTATTTTAGTTTAAAGCTTTTTCACTTTTCAGTTGAGTGAGATCAGCAGCGACAGAAGAAGATCAGCTTACACCCAAAATCCTTGGCTAAGTGAAGACTGGGTGACTTTTTTTCTGAATAAAAAAATACAATTTTTGCAGAGGAATGCTGACAGAGCAACCAATTCCAGAGAGCAAAGTATGTACAATCTAGCATAATGATGGCATGTCAAATGGCAGGTAAAGTAAATAAGTAGGAAGTGGGAGCTGTGATGTGAATGCTGTGATCTTTTTGCAAAGTGGTAGTATATAGATTTTGCCAAATAAAGAAACTTGCACCCAAGAAACGACACAACACAACAAAAATGAAATGAGCTCATTCCACTCCATTTCTTCACTCGAAAAAAGGCAAAAGGCTTGAAAATCGTTTTCAGTTATTGCTTTTTTGCTCCTGTTGACGTTGTTATTATTATTGCATTTTTTTGTGTGATGGTGATTATTGTCAGAAAGGAACAATAAACAAAATGATATCATGTTTCAACAAGCAAACAAACAAAGTGAATTGATTACTATGAAAGTAAATACATAAAAATGTACTCATTGGAATGCGTAAAGATTTACGTGCGTACAAAGTCGAGTCCAACCCTGAACAACTATTTTTATGACATGTTTTTTTTGTACAAAGTTAAAAGTATAAATTTGTTAATTCCTACTCAATTTAGATATGAGTCGTCGTGACATGAGCTTGACAATTAGTAGCGGTGGCGGTCGGCGTGGTATTTAAATGGTAAATTGATATGGAAGGGGAATCAATTAAGTAATTTCGCGTGTATTTTTTTATAGGGGCGGTTGGCGGTTAATCGTGTGTGTGTGAATGGGTGACATATTTGGAGTGCTGCCATTGCGATGATGTGGCGTAATAATAAGTTGAGGATTTTTTTCTGAGGATTTTGAGATGACAACGACAAAGGCAGAAAAATATTCTCTCAGAAGCAAATTGCCCAAGAGCAAGAAAGCTGTTTGAAAAAATGTTTTTGTTTTTTGGGTAATTTGATCTGTGGCTAGTGTGCTGCAAGAGACATTTTGAGTTGACATGAAAAATGATGCGGATATTATTATTATGCTGGTTCGTCGTGATATTGCATAGTTGCTAGAATATAGAAGAGAATGTGAATGCTATGGTCACGCTAAATGGAGAATAATGGGTTTGTGGTCAGTGGGATGGTAGGGTTATGTTGTGTATGTGGTTGCTTTTGTGGCACTTGTGTAACATAGCTAATTAATTTCGGATCTCCGCTCAAGAAAGTCGGGAGGGAGGGAACGGGACCGAGATTGATATAGATTTGATGATGAGGTGGTGGTGCTGCTGGTCGAGGCCACCTCCACAAATAAAATGGAGGGAGGATTATGGCTCTGTGCAAATAGCAGAGCAAAAGCAGCATAGCAAGCAACTTCATGTAACTTTTTTTTACTTTGTGGCTTTCCTTCGTCGCAGATAACAAGGCTTTATTGCTGTTGTTGTGTGGCTGCTTTTATTGCTACTTTGTAGTGGAAGGGGTAATAAATATCATTAGGAATGGGGGAAGGGGAGATGGAGGTAGGTAGGTAGAGAAGGCGAGGTTTACTACAGAGTCAAGAGCAAAGGAAGGTGAGCTGGATAACCAGGGCAATGGGCTAATACATAACCAATTATCATTATCTCTCTCTGGCAGAGCAGAAGATGAAGCCTGCTAGACACACAACTAGATAGACCTAGGCACGTTCAGCCAGGTTTAAGGAGTGCGGTTTAAAAATATATCCAACGAGGATGTATATGGATCAAGGGAAAATGGTTTAAAGAGAGATAAAAAATAAAACACTTACTTTCTGCTTTCCAGCAGAAGCCGTTGGCTGGTTTATGTTTTTTAGCGCATTCTTTTTAATTGTGTCAGTTGGTCGGACGCTGCTGGCACCTCCACCACTACTTCCACCATCACCACTGCTTGAGGTGGAGGAGGGAACAGTGGCGCTAGCCGTTCCAGAAGATGAGGACGACGTACACAAAAGTAACATGCTATTTTCAAGAGAAGATTGTCAAGTGGAGTGGAGTTCAAGTGGAATTGACAAGTGAAAACATTGCCAAAAGCCAGCTCAGCAACAACTGCGGTCGACTCAACCAGCTCAAAAAAAATGGACACGGCACAACACACAACAACTAGCTGAGTTGACTAGCACTTTCACTTGCGAAAAAAAATCAAAGGAATATAGCCTGCGGCCAATGTGATGATTATCTTACGCACTTAAATGGATAGACGAAATCATACCAAAGGAAACAAAATTCGAGTGGAAAAAAGCGAGACTCATCCATTGAGTTGTGCTCAGCTCAAGATTCGGGAGCGAACTAAAGTGCTGAGCGCCACTCAATCCGTCTTTTTTTTGGTGGAGGAACGTGAACGCTGCAGCAAACACAATAGCAAAAGCTATAGCCACACGGTGCTCATCGTCGTCGTCAGTGTGCTCATCTTTTGAAAAAGGGAACGAGAGGAGCTAGAAGTGAAGGTAAAGCAGTGTTTTTGGTTTTTTGGACTATAATAAAATTTTGCTGCTTTTCCTTCTGCTTCTCTGACTGTCTGTTTCACTCGACAAAGCAGCAAAAACATCTCTCGTTTTTTCTTCTTCTTTTCATAATAATTCCATTTCGCACAGAAAGCGAAAGAGAAACAAACTTTGTTGCTGCTGCTGTTGCGGTGCAGTTGGAGGGAGCAGGACGGAAGGAAGGCGAAGTGGGCAAAAGTAAACATAGTGCAAGAGGGAGAAGTAAAACGAAGAGTAGACAAAGTTTTTTGATGTTTTGGAACGGAAGCAGGATCAAAAGAGTCTAGCAAACACCTTTGATCATCATCACCATACCACCAGCATAGTATATGTATCATCATCGGAGGAAAATGGAACAAGAAATGTAATCATGAGAGCATGAGACCAGCAGCACTCAACTCACAGAGGCTGAAAGTGAGAGAGAATTTGATATTTTTTGGATATTTGATCATGTCTGCCCTGGTCTGTCCATTTACTTTTTTTTCTCTTGCAAAGAGTGGGAAATGGGGAAAAAACGTGGAGAATTAAAATGCAGGTGAAATGTAGAGGTTTTGGCGGATTGTATTACACTTGCTGCACAGTTATGCTATATGTTTCCATCACCACCACCACCTCCAAAGTCCGTGTCATAAAAAAGCAATTTCTGTGGCAGCAAAGCGTAAAGTTGGTGGAAGCAGAAAAAAAATGTATAAAAAATACTAAAATAAGATGTACACACACACAGACAGACATGGACAGTGCAGCTTGGGGAACTGGGAATTTATTCCAGAGAAAAAAAAAGTTGAAAAAAGAAACATCGTAAAATAAAGTTTTTATTTGGAATTTTAGATGGGATTTTTTTTAGAATGAAAAGGGATCAAAGAGGGGGTAATAGACGAGAGTGGAGGAGTTGTGCAATGCAGGTGGGGATGATTGGGTCAGTTTGGAGCTTGGTCACGGATTCACTTTACCCCAATGGATGTACACGTACATCACGGTTTTTTTTCTCTCTAGAATTACGTCATCAAAAAGTTGCAATAGTGGAGCGTGGGGATTGGAATGAGCGGAGAATAAA
>JAQFZG010000700.1:0-28157 GCA_034695465.1 Entomobrya nicoleti
ATGCTATTTGATGTAAGTTAATGATAAGATATTTTACTCAAAATTACAAATTACAATATTGATTAGCGACTTGTCTTTCATGCTTATTTTCTTTAGATGCAACATTGGTCATTGCAATTGGTCAAATAGACTCGGGAAAATAGCAAAACATTGTTACCCGAGAAAAAAATATCGAGGGAAAATAACCATTGAGATTTAGTGAATATGCAGAATTTTCATACAAAATATGCTGTTTTGAGGTGAAGTAGCTGTTCTTATTCTGTCCTGAATGCTCTCGGAAAAACGCAATTGCATCACTTCTCTCCAGCAGTAAATAAATAAATAAATCTGAGTCCATCTTGCCTTTCTAATCGATCGATTTTTATTATTTTCTTGATAAAAGTTAACAGAATAATATACATTCTTCTTCAATCAATCTTTTTCTTAAGTCAAACCGAAAGGAAAAGAACTATTGATATACATAAATATTTTTTTTGTTAAAATGAGCTGTTAATAAAACGGTTCCGCGTAAAATAATCCTGCTCCACTTGATTTAAACTCTCGCATGAATTAGACCACATCACCAAATTTAATAGATCTTACCAGGTTTTTTGTTATACTTTTGAATCACTTTATTAACATGTATTAGACTTTTGTTACACACTATGATATTAAATTATGGATTAAGTCGTCTGTAATTTAAGTAGGTAACAGACTGTTTGTTCTGTGTGTAATTATATGAATTAATTAAACATCAGTAATTACCAGCAAAAATAAATAGATTTGTCACTGTAAAGCAGGCACAGTGTTTCGCTTAAATTTAAATTTAGTTTATATTAAAGTTACGCATGCAATGCTTATTTATTTTTGGTGTAAACAATTTTTAATAAACCTAACACAAATTATGTACCATTTTCGTCGAAAGATTTCATAAACAAAGTATCAAAAGAATTCTAAAATTAATTCATTATTAAACCAACCAATATCATTATACTTCATGCAAACATTTTATCCACCGTTTAACCAAATTTAGTCAGTTTTATAAGCTGCTGAGTAAAACTATGAATACTATCGCAATCAACCTTTTTTCAAATAAAAGACAAGTAGCTCAATCACCATAATAACTAAGCAAACCGCGGTCCATGTTACCCAAAGAAAAAATACCGAAGCAATATAACCACCGAGTTTAAGTGCATCAACGGAGTTTCCATCTAACTTGTATTTAATTTCAGTTGGACTTTTAACTCTTATCCTATCCTGCACTCTTTCAGAATACCGTAGCTGTACGGATTCCTTCCACCAATACATAAATAAACCTGATTCCATCGTTTGTCTTGCTAACCAGTCGATTTCGTTGTCTCCTTGGGAAATATAAACTGAGTACAGATTTTCTTCAGCAACCAATCTTTTACCAAGATGACAACGTGTTTTTATTTGTTGCTTTGGTGCTTGCTTTAGCAAATTGATAGCCTGGTTCATAATATGAATCGTAGTTGGCCAAGTATCCACAACAAAAGTTTTAGCTCTAAATGCAATTTGATTTACCGTGTTCAACTCTGCGTCCAATGTGTTTCTAGTTTGGGAGAATTCTCGCCCATTCCCAGTTTTATTGGTAAGCTTGTATAATGCAGCTATGTCCATTTGAGTGTCAGACGGTTCATTATTCCTGGAATTGACAAAAGTTGAAACTGCTGCAGCTTTTACAAAATTATATAAAATTTGGTTTCTTACTACTAATGAATAGTTTTGATCAACCATATCTCCCAAATATCCCAAAGAATGCTCCTCGGTTGGTATTATTATCACACTTGTCACCGTTGATGCATAATAAACGGAAACAACGTAACTCAGGAGTAGCCAGGCATATAGTAAGCTTGATTTTGGCATGCGCCTAAAATCTCCTAAACTGGCAGAAAAGAAAGAGCTGACAAGGAAATAAGCCAGTATTAGATTACTTTTGAAAGTAGTTTTGTAAACAAGATTGTGTCCCAATATTGTGACTAGAACTGCAGCCCACAAAATAAACTGCGCTTCATTTTGAAAAGGAGAAGTAAGAACTTGAACAGACCAAGTTCGAATACTTTGGAAAGTTTGTTTTTCGCAATAACCAAAATTTAACCCAAGACCTGGTACTTGTAGTATTGTAATTTTCTGTTGCTCGGGTTTCTGTTGATACCCCGATGTGAGATCCATAAGCGTATAGTGAGCATTGGGTATGCTCCATACTAGTGGGTACACAAAACTAGATTTATTGAATTTGTATGGTTTTAAATTTTTAGCGGCATATTGCCATGTTACAAGAGTTAGATTTGAATAATCAGCAATTGTTTTAAGACATCCAAAATTAAAACCCAATTGGGTTATGGTATGGTTTTGGGTTGTATACAAATCTCGTTTTCTAGAAAAGTCTTTGATGTTCCTTTCCAAATTCTCTTGACTGATATGTAAATAATTAAGTATTAAATATTTTTCGAGAGTTAATTTTGGCAAAGCTGTTGTAAGTTTTTTATGCACAAATACAAAATAAAATGCTGGAAATATTAAGTTCATAGTTTTCATGATTTCTTTCTTGCAACCAGGATAGTGAACTTAACGATTGCATATGAATTACATCATGGGGAACTGTTTGCATTAGCCACTAATAACTAGTTTTTTAAATAATATTTAAAACCTCCAAACCTTTTGGTAGTTATAAAACTGAAACATTTTTACTTCAATAAAACAAGTTTTCCGTTTAAACAAGAAAATTATAAGACAAAAACAACCTCAATGGGTAATTTTGTTATTCAAAATATTTTCTTCCGTGGTAAACTATATATTGTATATACACTAAAATTACTGAACAGACCGATCGATTCGGAATTGGTGTATTTATTCGGAAGGGTGCTTAAAATACTTCGTACTAAATGCATGGTGTAGCAATGTTTTATAAGTTATGGTCCAACGTTTCGAGACACTGCATAACTAGTTGAAACAAAAGCGTAAATTAAAAAGTATTTATAATCGTAACTTTGGAGATCATATCAGCACTTTAGAATATGTAAAGTTCGACTACCCAAATTGGTAATTGGGTAGCCGCCTGTATGTCCAGTAATAATTATGTACCGTTATTCTGTATTGCACGTGCACAATTTCAATGTGCACATAGCATGCTATATTGGGTCGCATTGTACTGTGACCTCTCTTCCATCAATAAATCCAAGTCATAGCTAAAAGTAGCTCTCGTCTTCCGTCCAAGCTTGTCAAGCCATTTTCCACCTTCACCTCACAATACCACAAAAACAACATATCTTACAAATGTAGACGAGTCGGGTTTTTTCTCGACTAGCCTAAACTCCTCATAACTCACAAGCACAAATACTAAATTATATAACTATGGAAGTTACGATTTCTTTGAACAATCCACACAAATCGCTGATTTGTCAAACCGAACTTACTCCAAAATTTTCAAATCTATTGAAAGCCAAAAGAAAACATAACCACCAAAGTCCATCTGCCAAATATCTGTCAAATTTTAAATAACAATATTGGTTGGACTAACTGCCCTTATCCTATTCAGCCCTTTATTCTACAACTGCAGCCCATAAAATAAACTGCGCTTCATTTTGAAAAGGAGAAATAAGAAATTCAACAGACCAAGTTCGAATACTTTGAAAAGTTTGTTTTTCACAATAACCAAAATTTAACCCAAGACCAGGTACTTGAAGTATTGTGATTTTTTGTTGCCCGGATTTCTGGAAATATGCAGATGTTAGATTAATAAGTGTATAGTGAGCATTGGGTATGCTCCATCCAAGTGGGTACACAAGATTGGATTTATTAAATTCAGATGCTCTGAAATGTTGAGCGGCATATTGCCATGTTACCTGAGTTAGATTGGAATAATCAGCAATTATTTGAAGACATCCAAAATAAAAACCCAACTGGGCTATCGTATGGTTATATCGTATGACTTTTTGTAAGTTTATCATGCAAAACTAAAAAACTAATTGTTCGATATATAAAGTTTATGGTTTTCATTTCTTAGCGAAAGTTTGCAACCAGGATAGTGAACTTTGTGCGAAACGATTGCATATGTAGTACAGTAATAGAAACTGTTTGCATTAATCACAAATTACCACTTTTTATAAAACAAAACTTACATCATCTAAACTGATTGTTAGTTATAAAACCGAAACATTTTAGTTCCATAATACAAGTTCTCGGTTTAGACAAGAAAAATACAAGACAAAAACAACTTAAATGTGTAACTGTGTTATGCAAAATATTTTTTCCGTGTAACACTATATATTGTATACACATTATAATTACTGAACAGACCGACCAACGTGAATAGGGAAAAAATTACCTAAGTAACGGAAATGGTGTTTAAAATACTTTACACTAAATTTATGGTGAATATGTTGGTGTATCAATGTTTGTGTGTTATGTTCTAAATTACCAAAACATTGCATAACGAGTTGAAATTAAAGCATAAATTAAAAAGTCCAATTGTAACTCCGGAGCTCTGATCAACATGAATACCAAATTATGGAACTGGAAGTTAGGATTACCTTCAACGATACATGCAAACCACTAATTTGACAAACTGAACTGTCTCCAAAATCCTCAAACTGACCATACCATCTATCGAAAGCCAAAGTGTAAATATAACCACAAAATTCCATTCAACAGGTTCAACTAGTATTTTATGGTCGCTTAGGAAGGTACTTTAAACCCTCAGCCAACACATACGACCAAAAATCTTTTGATCGTCGCATAAACTGATTTAGTTTGCTTCGCAAGCGCATTCGAAAAGCAAAATGCTAAATGAAAACTCGAACGCGTAACCAGGTTCCAAAAACATTAGCCCTGGTCAAATAAAAATTAAGTAACTCAATTGCTAAAGTTAAAAGACACATCGTAATACACATCATCCAAAGAAAAAACACTGAACAAATATAACCACCAAGTTTAAGTCCATCCATTAATCGTGCATTCAAAGCATACATAATTTTAGTTGGACTAGCAACCCTAATCCTATCTTGAACCCTTTCTGAATATCTGAATTGTACTGATTCTTTCCACCAATACAAAAATAAACCAGAGTCCATCGTTTGTCTGGCAAGTTGACCAATTTTACCATTTTCGGGATAACTATAAACCGAGTACGCATTTTCTTCTGCAATCAACCTTTTACCGAGATGGCAACGTATTTTGGATTCATGTCTGGGATTTTCTTTGAGCAATTTAGTAGCCTGATTTATAATGTAAATCACAGTTGGCCAAGTGTCCATAGTAAATGTTTTAGTTCCATATGCAATTTTATTTACTGCATGTTTCTCGGCCTCCGACATGCTTATGGCGTTTTGAAGGAAAGCTTTTCCGTGAGTAGATTTAGCGGGAAGTATTTTTAAAGAACTTATATCCTTCTGTGATTTAGATAATTTGTCAATTTTAGTTGAGTTTGATTTTGATTTGTAAGCAGAATATGCTACTACTTTTAAAAATGTTAGCACAGGTTTATATCGAACCACTAGTGAATAGTTTTGATCCACCATATCTCTCAAGGTACCCCAAGAATGTTCTTTTGTGGGTATAATTATAACACTAGTTACTGTAGCTGCATAGTAAATGGATATTACGTAACTAGCGATTAACCAAGTGTAAAGTAAAGCGGACTTGGGCATTCGCTTAAAATCTTCCAGACTTGACGAAAATAGAGAGCATACAAGAAAATAAATCAGTGATTCATCGATTGTAAAACTTGCTCTATACATCCAATTGTATCCCAATATTGCTATCATAGTTGCGGCCAACAGGATAACCCAAGTCTCTTTTTGAAGAGGACATGTAAGGATTTGAGCAGACTGATGCTGAATATTCCTAAAAGTTTGTTCATCACAATAACCAAAATTAAGTCCAAGACTTGGTATTTGTAATATTGTGAATTTCAGTTGCCTTGGTTTATATCCATACACACGTGTAAGATTTATAAGCGTATAAGGTGCATTTGGAAAGCTCCATGCAACTGGGTGAACAAAACTTGATTTTTTTAGTTTCGATGGTTTTAAATTTTGAGCTGAGTAATGAAATGTTACCAATGTTAAGTTTGAATAATCAGCAATCATTTGAAGCCAGCCAATATGAAAACCCAACTGTGTTATGTTATGGTTTTGAGTTTTATACAAATCACGCTTTCTGGAAAACTCCTTGATGGATTTTTCCAAACTTACTTGGTCAGTTTTGAAGTAATTCAGTATTAAATATTTGGCTGAGTTTCCGATAGTAAGTTTCTGATGTAAAAATACAAAATAAAATATGCAGAAATTTATGGGTTTCATTTTGTCACGAATATTTGGGAAAGAGCATGAGCTATCGTTTACGCAAGAGTAGTAAGTATTTTAACTAGAATAAAACTTTAGCCATTATATGTAGCCATGAAACATAGCTTGTTGTTTTAACTAAACGTTTTGCTTGAAACGACGCATAATATGTAAACGTATATTATAAGTTTACAAACAATAACAGAAATACAAAAATCGTTTAGGCAATGATATGTCAAAGTTACGAAAGTAAGAGCACTTAAAATCACTTTCACAGCGATTAATGCGACACAGAAGTTATTTGGAGTAATGCAAGACAAGATTGTGCGGAAACATTTCTTTGAGCTGTGTTGTGTCAACATTGCCACTTAGGTGCTGTTTTGCAATTTCCGTAATCATTGAGACTTTTGAGATTTAAATGCAAAATTTCGACCCATATAACTTTTGACTACGTTAACATTAATGGGTCAAACGTGTCAGTGAAGTATGATATAACCCAACACATAATACAGTTTGGTCTAAATCTATCGATCTATTTATGAAATATCGTGACAGACAGACAAGTTGAAGATCATAAGTAGCGTTTGCTACTTTAAACATAATTTGAAATGAAAAACCCTAAGTTATATTTAATTTCTAAAAAATATACCATATGCATCAAATAAAGATGGCAAAATTCGAGAAAAACTTTTACACCAACAACACATTCATTAAAAAGATTGGCCCAAAAATACGACGGGATACGGAATGTAAAGCATAAAAACATTAGGTTCTAAGTGGTTTTTTTACACGTGGATGATTTTATAATATAATTTCTAGTTAGACTTTATGAGTTTTGCTGTAAACATATATAGCTCATAAAAATATAAAAAAATTCAGATATAAACGAAAGTTTGCCATAATTTGAAACATATCAAAGCGGTATTTACGTTTATCACAGTTTAGTTTGTACGAATAAAGGGCCAATCTTTATCCATACCAGATCATAACTCCCATTTTTTGAACTTGTGGGTTTTTTCCTTGTTGCTGGTTATTTATGTCATGCCAAGTTTTCCAATCTAAGTCGTAAATAAAGGTAATTACTTAGCTCCTTGGATTGCAACTAGTCACACTCCCTAAACCAAGCACGAAAAAATATGATACAAGCAATTTTTATAAAGCAAAAAAAGGTTTAATTATATTTGTTATGATCTATTTTGTCTATTCATCCCATCACTGTAATAAAAAATAAACACACCAAATTCTATTATTTGTGTATAGGTTATTCTTAAATAGGGATAATTATATCTAGTAGAATTAGTGGGACAAAATATGATTGGAACTACATAACTTCAATTACATTACTTAGTTATTTATTCTGAGATTTTTAACACCACACGAAATTATGGTTTTTTCAATATCAAACCAGTCTTCATTTAAATGATTTTGCAAAACACGAGGTACAAAATAGAAAAAATCCATATATTTTTTTTGCGAGCGTTTACACTACAACGTTTGGAAGATCTATTCAATAATTGCAGAGCAAATATACTACCTGATAACATTATTACGCTGTATTTTGTAGTGTTAGTTAATTACGCTGCGATTTTTTTATAAATATAAAATTTTAGCGTAAATTTACCACCAAAAAACGCAAACATAATACTTAGTACTTATCCTTCACTGAACGTAGTTGCTTAATTAAGTCCATACAGTTTCGAATATATTATCGATGGCAAAATGTCCATTTTGATAAAATATTTTATTAAATTAATTGTTTTGTAATTGTAAAGTACGTATAATATCAAACTTACCAAACAAATCATTAAAAGTTTGTTTTACAGAACATTTTATAACGGACATCAGTATTTTTGTCTATATAACAAATAATTTATTCATTTCTAACTCCTTATTCTAAACACAACCAGTTCTAAGCTGAATGTTACTTTCACCATTTCAATGTTGATAAACCCGTCAATATCAATTCTCCCCATATAAACAAAACCTTCCTTTTTTGCCATTTAAAGGCTGACGGTTAAAAACCGTTTCACCAATATTATTGTACCGTGCAAATTCCGTTTTGCTTTTAACCCTTATCCGGTCTTCAACTCTTCTCGAACGTGATAGCATATTGCCCTCTATTTCTATTTGGCCTACAATTCCCGATTCAACAAGTTTCGTTACATGATCGCTAACTATTTTGTGTTCGGTCGAAGGAAAGCACAAACATTTGATACTAGAGATAAAAGACCCTTAACCAGGTTACAAAGAGGTTGACAACTCGTTAAATTCTTATTTGTGCTCGAACGTTTTTAATTAAGCTTGCAACTTTGTAATAAAATACCATTAGTGAAAGAAAGCTAAACTATTATTCTAATCAGTATATATTCGTTTGGCAATAATTAACACGTGGTGTTTAACCTATTTTCCTTGCGAACATAAATGTTGACAATTTAAGAGTTCTCCTCAATATTACCAAGATATGTAGTAAATGAACACATAAATGAATGCTAAAAATTTGAAATGACATATTGGAACTCATGCATTCAATTGGCATTTGAAATGAACGAATTGGCATAACATTTTAGAACGTGAATGTTTTTAAGATTTATTAAATTTATGTGCTATTCTAATTTGAAAATGACAGATATTTATGCCTGTTCTGTGAATAGTAATCTCCTTACTAAAATACTTTATTCCTTGTGGTATTTCTTTTGTTGTTATTGTAAACACTCTTGAGGTCCTTCACTGTGTATAAGGGATTAAGAATATTTCGTTATTTTTTCATCGCATCTATGGTTTAAAATTTACATTTCAAAATGATGAATAAACATTGAGTTGTATTCAAACAGCATAAATCATATTTATAAGTTGTGAAGTAGAAATTTATTTCGAAACAACATTCAATAGGCTGTTTTAAATAAACAAAGTTTTTGTTGACATTCACAGGTAACAATGTTTGTAAAGGTCTTCAAGGCTACCACTAACGCTAAACGTGGTTATATTGATTAGCAAACAGTTTTACGTTATTTGTTTCAAGGGCAACTTTGGTCAATGAAATTGGTTAAATAAACTCGGGTAAATATCAACTCTGGTGTGAAAATAAGCATAAAATCTTGTCTTTTTAATTAAGAAAAAAGTAAAAAAAAACAAGCAAAAGTAAAACTGAAAACCGAGCTGGAAAAGATCCATTGATGTATGTATACATAATTTCGTCTGCTAAAATTTATACGTATAATAAACAGAACTTGATTTATGATGTTGCTAATAGAACGGTTTCACGTAACGTAATCCTGTTTTCACTCGATTTAGTGTCTCGCATGAATTAGACCACATCACCAAATGCTATTCTTTTTTGTACTTTTGAAATACTTTTTAAACACGTATATGAGTTGTTACATACGGAAACATTAAATTATCGGTTAAGTGATACGTAATTCAAATAGATTATATGCTGTTAACTATTTTAAATAAACATCATTAAATATCAGCATAATTAAATCGACAAAATAAATTGATTTATCATTGTAAAGCAGACACAGTAATTAGTAAGTTAAGTGCTTTAAATTTAGTTTACATTAAATGTATGCATGCAACACTTATTTATTTTTGATGCAAACATTTTTTTAATAAACCTTACCAAATCATGTACCATTTACACAAAGTATCAATACAATTCAAAAATAAATTAGTTTTTGAAACAAACCAATATTATTACAGTTCATGCTATAAAATTATCCACAGTTTAACCAAATTTAATAAGTTTTATAAGCTGTTGAGTAAAACTTTAAATACTATAGCAATCAATCTGTTTTCAAATAAAAGACAAAAAACTCAACTACCATAATTACCAAGCAAACCGCTGTACATGTGATCCAAAGAAAAAATACTAAAGCGATATAACCACCGAGATGAAGTGCATCAACAGAGTTTCCATCTAATTTGTATTCAATTTTAGTTGGGCTTATAATTCTTATTCTGTCCTGAACTCTTTCTGAATACCACAGCTGTACGGATTCCTTCCACCAGTACACAAATAAACCTGATTCCATCGTTTGTCTAGCTAACCAGTCAATTTTAAGTTCTCTTTGGGAAATACAAACTGAGTAAAAAAATTCTACTGCAGCCAATCTTTTGCCAAGGTGACAGTGGGTTTTTGTTGGTTGCTTTGGTGTTTCTTTGAGCAACTTGATAGCCTGGTTAATAATGTAAATCGTCGTTGGCCAAGTATCCACAACAAAAGTTTTAGCTCCAAATGCAATTTGATTTACCATGTTCGACTGTGCATCCCACGCGTTTCTAGTTTGGGAGAATTCTCGCCCATTCCCAGTTTTATTGGTAAGCTTGTATAATGCAGCTATGTCCATTTGAGTGTCAGACGGTTCATTATTCCTGGAATTGACAAAAGTTGAAACCGCTGCTACTTTAACAAAATTATATATAATTGGGTTTCTTACTACTAGTGAATAGTTTTGATCCACCATGTCACCCAAATATCCCCAGGAATGTTCCTTAGTTGGTATTATTATCACACTTGTCACCGTTGCTGCATAATAAACGGATACAACGTAACTCAGGAGTAACCAAGCATATACAAAACTTGATTTTGGTATACGCCTAAAATCTCCTAGACTGGCAGAAAAGAAAGAGCTGACAAGGAAATAAGTCAGGATTAGATTAATTTTGAAAGTGGTTTTGTAAACAAGGTTATGTCCCAATATTGTGACTAGAATCGTAGCCCATAAAATAAACTGCGTTTCATTTTGAAAAGGAGAAATAAGAAATTGAACAGACCAAGATTGAATACTTTGGAAAATTTGTTTTTCACAATAACCAAAATTTAACCCAAGACCAGGTATTTGTAGTATTGTAATGTTTTGTTTCCCGGTTTTCTGCCAATGCCTTGATGTAAGATTGACAAGTGTATAGTGGGCTTTTGGTATGCTCCACACAAGTGGGTACGCAAAATTTGATTTATTAAATTCAGATGGTTTTAAATTTTGAGCGGCATATTGCCTTGTTACAAGAGTTAGATTTGAATAATCAGCAATTATTTGAATACATCCAAAATAAAAACCCAATTGGGTTATTGTATGGTTTTGGGTTGTATATAAATCACAATTTCTAGAAAATTCTTTGACGTACTTTTCCAAATTCTCCTGACTAATTTGTAAATAATTAACTATTAAATATTTTTCTGGGCTTGGGTTTTGTAAACCAATTGTAAGTTTATCATGCACAAAATTAAAGTAAAATACCGGAAATATTATGTTTAGGGTTTTCATGTTTTCTTGGCAAAAGTTTGCAACCAGGATAGTTAACTTAACGACTGCATATGAATTACATCAAAAGATACGGTTTGCATAAGCCATGAATTACCAGGTTTTATAAAAACAAAACTTAAACCATCCAAACAGATTAGTAGTTATAAAACGGAGACATTTTCAGTTTAAACAACAAAGTTCCAAGACAAAATAGCTGAAATGTGTAATTATGTTTTGCAAAATATTTTCTTTCGTGTAACACTATATATTGTAGATAAGATATAATTACTCAACATACTGAACAACGTGAATTTAAAATAGACCAACCGACAAGTATTTATTTGGAAGTGGTGTTCAAAATACTCCCACTAAATACACGGTGCTTAGGTTGGTGTAGCAATGTTTGATGAGTTATGTTCCAAATTTCCACGAAATTGAATAGAGAGTTGAAACAAAAGGGTAAATTAAAGGTAAAATCGTCACTCCAGAGCTTTAATCGACCCTAATATCAAATGATATCACAATGGAAGTTAGGATTACCTTCAACGATCTATACAAATCATAGATTTGTCAAACTGAACTGTCTCCAAAATCTTCGAACAAACAGTAACATCTATTGAAAGCCAAAGTGGTATAATATAATATCCACCAATTGTCTGTCCAAGTTAAATCAACAGTATTAGTTGAAATAACTGCCCTTATCCTGTTCAACACTCTTTTAGAATAGACTAGTTGTACAGATTCCTTCTAAAATACATGAATTGACCTTAATCAAATGTCTGTCGTGCTAAATGCTAGTATATTATAAATCGTCAAATTTCTGTGTTTTACACTTCCTTTCCTTAGTATCAATACATTACCAGTAACAAACATATTTTTGCAATATTGTATTTTCACATGTCATAATCACAAGGAAGCGAATTCGTCCTAATGCTTGCTTCGAATCTAACGTTCAAGTTCAAAGCCTTCGTAGCATTATGGTTCTTATTTTATTCATTTAAAATATGTTTTCAGATGTTTTTGATAAAACAATGCGCATTGACTGGATTACTTTTGAACTCATATGTAATGTTTTTAAAAGTTCAATTTTACTAAAATCCAGTGATGAAATTATTCATTTGTAGGGACGGCTTAAATCGATATCTTATAGTCGCTTACGTAGGTTCTTAAAACGAACAGCCAATGCAAACCAACAAATATGTTTTAATTGGCCTATTAACTGATTTAATTTGCTCCGTAAGAATAATTGATAAGCTAAATGTTGAAAGAACACTGCCGCGATTAGACATTTATCAAACACGTTAAGCTTTGTCAGATAAAATTTAAGTAACTCAATTGCCAAGATAAAAAGACACCACGAAATACACGTCATCCAAAGAAAAAACACTGAACAAATATAACCATCAAGTTTAAGTCCATCCATTGATTGTTCATTCAAATCATACATGATTTTAGTTGGGCTGACCACCCTAATCCTATCCTGAACCCTTTCGGAATATCTTAATTCCACCGATTCTTTCCACCAATACATAAATAAACCAGAGTCCATCGTTTGTCTGGCAAGTTGACCAATTTTACTGTTTTCGGGATAACTATAAACCGAGTACGCAATTTCTTCTGCAATCAATCTTTTACCGAGATGGCAGCGTATCTTGGATTCATGTCTGGGATTTTCTTTTTTTAGCTGTTTAGTAGCCTGATTCATAACGTAGATCACAGTTGGCCAAGTATCCATAGTAAATGTTTTAGTTCCATATGCAATTTTATTTACAGCATATTTCTCGGCCTCCGGCATGCTTATGGCGTTTTGAAGGAAAGTTTTTCCGTCACTAGATTTCGCAAGTAGTTTATTTAAAGAACTTATGTCCTCTTGTGTTTTAGATAATTTCTCATCAATTTCAGTTGAGTTTATATTTAATTTGCAAGCAGAATAAGCTGCTACTTTCAAAAATTTCAACATAACTTTATTTCGAACCACAAGTGAATAATTTTGATTTACCATATCTCTCAAGGTACCCCAAGAATGTTCTTTTGCAGGTATAATTATAACACTGGTCACTGTAGCTGCATAGTAAATGGATATTACGTAACTAGCAATTAACCAAGTGTATAGTAAAGCGGACTTAGGCATTCGCTTAAAACATGCCAGACTTGTCGAAAATAGAGAACATACAAGAAAATCAACCAGTGATTCATCGATTGTAAATCTTGCTCTATACATCCAATTATATACAAATATTGCTATAATAGTTGCAACTAACAGGATAAGCCAAGTTTCTTGTTGAAGAGGACGAGTAAGGATTTGAGCAGACTGTAACTGAATATTCCTAAAAGTTTGTTCGTCGCAGTACCCAAAGTTAAGCCCAAGACCTGGTACTTGTAGTATCGTGAATTTTGGTTGCCTTGGTTTATACCCATACACACGTGTAAGATTGATAAGTGTATAGGGTGCATTTGGGATGCTCCATGCAACAGGGTAAACAAAACTTGATCTATTCAGTTCCGATGGTTTGAAATTTTGAACTGCATATTGAAATGTTACCAATGTTAAGTTTGAATAATCAGCAATCATTTGAAGACAGCCAAAATAAAAACTTAATTGCGTTATGGTATGGTTTTGAGTTTGATACAAATCACGCTTTCTGGAAAATTCCTTGATGTACTGTTCCAAATTTTCTTGGTTAATTTTAAAGTAATTTAGTATTAAATATTTGGTTGAATTTCCTATCGTAAGTTTTCCATGGAAAAATATTAAATAATATATGCAGAAATTTATGGTTTTCATTTTGTCACCAATAATTCGGAATGAGCATGAGCAATCGTTTACGCAAGATCAAGCAATCATAAGTAGCTTTTGCTACTTTAAAAATATTTTTAAAAGAAAAACCCCGAAGTTGTACTTATTATTTAACAAATATACCATTTGCGTTAAATAAAGATGGCTAAATTTGACAAGAAAATTTTACACAAACAACACATCCATGAAAAAAGAGTGACCATATAATATACGATAGAAATCGTTTAAAAAGAGTTTTAAAGTGGCAAAGTTTAAAATACTGGGTTCTAAAGTTTTTATTACACGTGAAAGTTTAGAAAATATACTTTGTAGTTAGACTTCATGGGTTTTACTGGGAACACATAAACACATGAACATATAGAAATGTATCAGATATAAGCGAAAGTTTGCCGGAGTCTGAAAAATATAAAAATGGTATTTACTTATATTACAGTTACGTCGATACAAATAATCCACCGATCCTTATTCGTACTAGATCAAATCCCTTATATTTTGGGTTCGTGGGTTTTTGCTTTTTGTTGGTTATGTATTTCATGCAAACTACTTACAATAACAACCAAGTTTTACATTGTGACAAGCCAAACAACAAGTGCACACGCCTTAAATCTAACGAAAAATTGATACATCCCATTGTTATCAAACCAAAAATGTGAAATTATAATTGTAATGAGGCACTTATTATAAATATTCATCCAATCAATATAATAAAAATGAAGAAAAAGTCATTAACCCGTTACAACTGAGTTTGATTTAAAACTAAAAAAATTGTAGTTGTGACAATCGTTATTGTTTACACACTACAAGCCAAAATGTTTTTATCGTTTCCAAATGACGCTGTGCCCTAGTTCGAAAAACAATGTAAAATAAAAAGTAGCTTATCTAATGCAAAAAAAAAATCTTGATTTCTTTTTAGTAAATTGTGGTATTTGTTCCAATGTTAACAATTAAAAACCGACCTTTTTTTACATACAATGTCTTATTTTGCATGCTTACGGCTTACTATATTAGTTTCAGTATTTGGCATTCTTTTTTACGTTAACTATTTTAAAAGAACAAGCAGACAAAAAAGTTTTTTATTTCTTGACACTGAACTAAATAACGATTTCCCTCCTTGGATATCGAAAAGTCAAGTTAAAAAATTCATGCAGGAAACTTCAGAAACGGAAATTTTAAAACGTAAAGCTAAAATTACATGCATGCTTCCCAATCTCCCACTTTTCAATGGAGAGATTATGCCAATTTTACGAAAGAGCATGTTGCCTCTTAACGGTGATAGTCATAAATATCCACTATTATTTAACTCAGCCATGAAGCCAACTCCTAGACTAATTCATATAAAAAACCTAAGTGTGATCAGTAAAACATACAGAGTTTTGCCGTTTTATTTAATCGAAAGGAAAAAGACAGATTGATGTATTTTCGTTTATAAAATTAAATAGTAACGAAAATTTGTCTCATTTGTTGCAAGTTTTCCATGTAAAAATATTGAATAAAATCTTATTTGAGTACAGAAATGTACGGGCTCTATTTTGAGACGAAATTGTTCTATCATCGCATTGGGGTGAACTTTGCAAAAACATTTTCATATGAGGTATAACAATGGCATTTGTCTTTCTGATCCAGTTATAGCAAAGTAATTTGAAACAAATCATAAGCTATCTAATTTCAATTGTAGTTTCAAAACGGGAAACACTTAGATAAAAACACTAAGCCACACTTTTCAAACAACGTTTGCATTTGTGATGTAACAAATAAATTTCTAAGTATTTCCAAGTAATTTTAAAATAAATCTTTAGCCATTAAAATAAATTGCTAGCTTTAAAATTAAAAACTGTTAGCTAAAAGTTTCACTTTTAGTTCAAACAAGATCAAAAATATATAGTTTGCAAGACAAGAAACAACATAAATGTGTATATAAGATAAGGTGTGCTTGATATTTTCCTATCACGAATTTCTATATGCATATGTGTTAACGTTTAGCTGCTATATATTTTATATAAACATTGTGAATTCAATTCAATGTTAACTGCAAATGACTGCAAGAATATTGACTTAGAATTTTGATAAATATTGACGGAAAAAATATATGTTCTTTGAAACGAATTTAATCCATGCTGTGTTTGACAACTTCATATGAGGTGAGCCCATTAAGGTCAAAAACAAAGAACAATCTATTGGCATCTCAATCAAAACACATTGATGTCTTACAAGTGAGTATAATAGTAAACGAACTGTAAAAATGGGTCAAATTATAGTTGTAATACTTGCCATTGTTCAGGCACTACGTGACCAATTATTTTAAACATTTCAGAATGAAATTGTATCACAGTTTGAAAAACCTCAATGCAAAATATTGAGTAAGCTTTATATGGCAAAAATACAAAAATCTTGATCGGTTTATAGTATATCGAAGTACCTATTCGGATTTTTACATTTAAAATGCTACCTTTTGTACGTATAAGGTCACATTTTGCATGCTTACGGCTAATTGTATTCATTTTAGGAGTGGGGTTTCTGTATTACGGCAACTATTGTAAAAGGATAAGCAAAATAAGCCGTTTTGAATTTTTTGACGCTGAATTAAGTGACCAATTGCCTACTTGGATATCAAATATTCAAGTTAAAAAATTCATGCAGGAAAGTGAAGAAACTGAAATTTTAAAAAGCAAAACTAAACCTAAACTTACATGTATACTTCCCAATCTACCCCTCTTCAATGGAGAGATTATGCCCGTTTTAAGAAAGAGCTTACCTCCTGCAAACTGCGAAAGTCGTAGATATCCACTGTTATTTTACTCAGCCATGAAGCCAACTCCTAGACTAATTCCTATAAAAAACTTAAGTGCAATTAGTGATACATATAAAGTTTCAAAATGTTGCATGAGGAAAATTAGTGAAACTTTGAAAGGGCAGGACAATGACGAAGTAGTATTCGGGAAGACATGCTTACCTTTGTCATTTGAAACCTTCACTGATGTTCCATTTCACTGGATATTTGTAGCAGTAGAGTGCGAATTCATTGTGTTTAATCGAAAGGAAAACAGACAGATAGATGTATTCTCGTTTATAAAATTAAAGAGCAACGACGACTATACAAACTTGACTCATGATGCCATTAGAACAGCACCACCAAACATAATCGTGCTTCTACTTGATTCAACATCTCGTTTGAATTTTCGACGTGTATTTCCAAATGTTCATGACTTTTTAATGACCAAAATGTCAGCAGTGGAAATAAAGAATTTTCACAAAATTGGCATTAACACATTTCCAAACCTAGCGGCCATGTTAACAGGTCAACAAATGATTTATAGAACAAACGATTTTCTGCTTGGTCGTTACTTAGGTTGTGAAAAGAACTTAATGTTTGATAACTGCCCTTTCATTTGGAAAAAGTTTAAAGCTACTAGATACAAAACTTTTTACGGTGACGATTACGGTACAACATCGTCTGGATATTTTTGGCAAAACGGATTTGTCGAAAACCCAACTGATGTGTTTCTAAGGCCATTGAGTTTAGCAGCCAGACCAATTGTGCATGGTGGGTTAGGTCACAAGGGAGTAGGCACGCAAACATCTAAATGTTTTGGGCCACGATCAGCATTTCGAGTACTTATGGACAATTTCGAAAGTTTTGCGTTGCAGGCAGCCAACCAACAAAGTCCTTATTTTGCTGTTCTTAATTCTGATACAGCAACACATGACGAACTAACTGGTGGTCGACTTATTGCCAGTGACATCTTAAAATTTCTTAATTTCTTACAAGCAGAAGGACATATTGATAACACTGTTATATTCTTACTAAGTGACCATGGTATTCTTTTGGGTGAAATGAGAAACCATTTTCAAGGTTAAATATCTGGAAGAAAGGCTGCCATTTTTGTATGTTGTCATGCCTAAGTGGTTTCTTAAGACCAGTCACGAAGCATGTAGTAATCTCAAGGATAATGCGGAAACAAAACTTGTTACACATTTTGATATTCATGAATCCCTAGTGGACTTGTTTCATTACGCAAAATTAGGAAAGTTCAGTTCTTTTAAGTCAAATGAATCTGGACCAGGTATTTCTTTATTTTCACCAATTCCTTCAACTAGATCTTGTGAAACCGCTAGTATTCCAGAGCCAATTTGCACGTGTAACTTAAAAATAACGCCAGTGCTGCCTGATAAACCAGAAATGGTGAAAGCAGCAGAACGTGCTGTAAGTGAAATGAATAAGTTTATAAGGGCAAAAGAAAAGACAAAACTGTGCGCACAACTGACTTTGAATACAACTTTAATTAGCGTAGATATTGTTTCAAATTCAAAAACCAATGTGACAGATTTACACCGAATTGTTTTTGAAACGTTACCTGGATATGCCAATTTTGAAGTTTTACTTAGGTTCAACCCAAATGTCTCATATATTCATGGTTAGTCAGTAAAATGTTTGTTTACATACATATTTTTTCAAGATTTTATTCTACAACTTCTAATGATTTTTTAAAACAAATTCTAAAACTATGTTACAGATTCGTTCTACACTGAATCAAACCAGTTTTTTGCAAGCTTGGAACGCATTAACTTGTACAGGGATGACAGTTGGTGCACAGAAGATAAGAAATTAAAGCAGTTTTTTTACTGCAAAGACCATGGAAAAAACAAATAGTTACATATATGACAGTAGGTTATATCAATTAAACTAGTTTCATGGTACAGTTCTAAACCTAACATGTGTTAAGTCGACCATTTCGAATAATTAATTCCAAATTCCAATTAATTGAATTTAAAACTGGTTTGAAATAAACAGAATCAAAACTTGGAAAACATTTACCATAATATTTCGCATTGCGGATTTGAAACCAATAACAATAAAGATGGGTCACACAAAACAATTGAAACAGTAATTTTTACTAAATGCTGCAATTCGGATTTATTTGATCCATTGTAATTTACTCATTCATTCAGTTTTCAATTAGGGTAAGAATACAATAAATATTCAAAAGGAATACCTTTTATTGTTTAGTTTTATTGATCTTAATACGTTTGAACACAAAAAGTATGCGAATTGTATGGAATTGTTTCTAAAAATGTCGCTCTTAAGAAAGTTAAGATTTCGTTTTTCGTTATTACGTTTACTGTGCATTTTAATCTTGGGATTTCTTATCGTTTACAAGCTACCTCAAAATACGACAAAAACTGTTGACGAATCAATTACGCCGAACGTAGCAATTAACGACAATGAACTTCCGCCTTGGTTAACCTCAAAACTTATTCAAGACTTCAATGAAGAATTATTAAAATCAGAAGCATCGAAAAACAAATTCGATATTAAGCCAGCTTGTCAAATCCATTTATTTCCACTTGTCAATCCAGAATTTATACATGTTTTACGAAAACAATTACCCCAACATAACTGTCAGACTGCCAGATTTCCCTTAATTTTTAGGTCAATTTTATATCCAACTCCAAAGCTTATTCCTTTAAAAAGCCTTAAAGAAGTTCAAAATCTATACGGAGTGACACACTGTTGTATGCGGAAAATAAAAGACTTTATTGGGAGATACGATACTGGCTATGTCAACTATGGAGAGGAATGCCTACCTCTTCATTTTGACACCGAGAACAATGTACCCAAAAATTGGGAGTTTTTGGTAATTGAATGTGAGTTTACATTACCACAGCATAACGAAACAAGAAACATTGATGTTCATTCGTTTATTCGTTCTGATGAACCAAAACCGACTCCAAATCCAAATCAAGAAAGATCTCCAAACGTTATTCTTTTCGGACTAGATGGAACATCTCGTCTAAATTTTCACCGTAATTTCCCAGAAGTTCATCAATTTTTAGTACAAAACTTGTCAGCTGTAGAAGTAAAAAATTATCACAAAGTTGGTTCAAATACGTTTCCAAATCTAGTACCTCTGCTAACAAATCAAAAGGTTCTTTATGAGGGCAAGTTTACAAATCCAGGCTATTTCTTGGGTTGTGAAACATCAACTTTAACTTATGACAACTGTCCGTTCATCTGGAAAAAGTTTAAATCAGCTGGATACATCACATTTTACGGAGAGGACTTTGGGCTTTCAACGGAAACATATTTTTGGAAAAATGGATTCAGCAAACCTCCAACTGATGTATTTTTAAGGCCATTAACATTTACAGCCTCATCAACTATTGGACATGATGGGTATGGTCATGCGAAGCCGAAATACGTTTGTCCAAAATGCTTTGGTCCCCAATTAGCTTTTCAAGTTTTGCTAAACAGCTTCAAGCAGTTTCTCACCAAATCGGTTATGGATAAAAGCAATTACTTTGCCTTTTTATTTGCGTCCTCTGCTACACACGATGAGGTGACTGGTGGCAGGCTTATAATTCAAGACTTGTTGGAATTAATAAAGTATCTTCAATCGGACGGATACTTTGATAATACCGTCTTTATCCTATTCAGTGATCACGGTACTCGTGCCGGACATATAAGACATCATTTTCAAGGATATATTGAAGAACGGCTTCCGTTGTTCTACATCCTTGTCCCAAAATGGTTTCGTGAAAAACATAACCAGCAATACAATAATTTAATAGAAAATTCGAAACATCGACTTGTAACTCATTTTGAAATTTACAAAACTCTCCTCGATTTACTGCCTAGTTATAAATTTGGAGCGTTAAGTTCAGATAAGGCGACACAAGGACCCGGTATTTCGTTGTTTTCAGAAATTCCAATTTCCAGGACTTGTGAAACGGCTGGTATCTTAAAAGAATTTTGTGCGTGTAATTTAAAATTGTCACCAATATCTACCAATGATACAAGCATGGTAAATATTGCCCTACGAGCTGTCGAACATATTAATAAATTACTAAGAAGTCTAAGGAAATGTGAAAAACTGACGTTGAACTTGGTACTCAATTCAGAAGCTCTCTTGAACACAGAAACTAACAGCATTGACGTATACCGTATCGTTTTTGAAACAATTCCTGGGAAGGCTAATTTTGAGGCTCTGTTAAGGCCAAACGAAACAACTGGAAAATTTAATTATGGTAGCTAATATTAATAAAACATTAAATTTTGATAGAATCTCTTATAATTTGTTTAAATTACATTGCTTCCTATTCCGTGTTGGTATTTTTAGATCCGCTGTCGATAGATTTGAGGCCAGATGACTTTCAAGGAAGTTTGGAACGCATCAACTTATACAGAGATGACAGCTGGTGTATCGATGATAAAAGACTAAAGCCGTATTGTTACTGTGGTTCGAGTAGTCCAGGCAATAATATCTGACTTTAATATTTTCTTTTTGCGATATAAACATATTTTATAATATGAAAAACATATAACTGATACTGACTGCCATAAAACAGGAAATATACGTGCGAAAATAAAAACAATTAAAGCTCCAATAAAAAACTGTCAAACCAATGATTTTATAAAACAATTATAAGTTTTTTTAGGTTTGAACACACTTATAAACAAATACACAGAATATTTGAACAGAAATTCAGCCTATGCCACTACAGCATGCCTATTATTGAGCTTGAATTATGCCAGTTTGGATTAGGTTAGATTAAACTAGCGTATTAACTTAGATAATACTTTTAAAAAATCCATATCATAAGTTTAACCTTGAAGCTGATTTTCATATATATGTAATGGATTATTTATTTTGTGAAAGAAATTCAACAAGTAATTCAATGGCCATAACTGAAATACAAACCGCTGCACAAGCAAACCACAGAAAAAACACTGAAGAAATATAACCACCAAGTTTAATTGCATCCATGGAGGTTGGATCCAAATTATCCAAAATTTTAGTTGGACTAACAACTCTAATCCTGTCCTGAACTCTTTCAGAATAACGTAGTTCTACTAATTCCCTCCACCAATACATAAACAAACCAGAATCGATCGTTTGTCTTGATAACTGGTCAATTTTACTGTTTGCTGGAGAACGATAAACCGAGTAGATCCTTTCTTCTGATAGCAATCTTTTACCAAGATGACAACGGGTATCAGTCTTGTGTCTTGGACTTTCTTTAATCAACTTGATAGCCTGATTTATCATGTAAATCATTGTTGGCCAGGTATCCACAATAAATGTTTTGGTTCCAAATGCAATTTGATGTACAGCTTGTTTTTCAGCTTCCGTGCCGTTTTCAGAATATGGTGAAATTGTTTTTAAAGTTGACTTCAATAGTGCATTCATATCATTGTTTGCGTCGGACATTTTAAATTTTCCGGTGGGTTTTAAATTTATATTAAGAGCCGATTGTGCTGTTGCTTTTAGAAAATTTAACACCACTTCATGTCTAACAACCAATGAGTAGTTTTGATCCACGATATCTTTCAAAGTATCCCAAGAATGTTCTTTACTCGGTATCATTATTACACTAGTCACCTTAGATGCGTAGTAAATCGATATAACATAACTTAAAGGTATCCAAACATATAGCAAGATGGATTTAGGGATGCGCTTAAAATCATCCAAACTTGCGGAAAGTAGTGAACACACGTGGAAGTATATCAGAACAACATTTATTTTGAATCTTCCATTAATTAACCAATTGTGTCCAAAAATTGTTAATACAATCACAAAAAATAAAGCAAACCAAGATTCTATTTGAAGTGGAAAAGTCAGTATTTGAATAGACCACGGCTGAATATTCCTGAATGTTAGTTTTTCGCAATGGCCAAAATTAAACCCAGCACCTGGTACTTGCAGTACTGGAATTTTGTGTTGACTTTGTTGGCCTCGTTTATTCCTGTCGTTAAATGTTAAATTGAGTAAAGTGTAAGGAGCTTTTGGTATGCTCCAAACTACTGGATATACAAAACTGGATTTGTAAAGCTCGAAGGGTTTAATATTTTGAGAAGCGAACTCCAATGTAACTGGTGTTAAGTTTGCATAATCAGCAATAATTTGAAGACAGCCAACGTAGCCATTCAGTTGCATTACTGTATGGTTTTTAGTTCGATATAAATCACGTTTTCTGGATAACTCTTTCATTGACTTTTCCAAAGTGTTTTGACTAATGTGAAAGTGGTTTACTACTAAATATTTAGCTGGATTTGTGGAGTGTACATTATGCTTTACGAACAGTAGTACAAAATCAAATATTATTTGAATGTGGAAATTTGTGATTTTCATTTTGCAGCAGAATTTAAAAATTCAAACGATTTATTCGAAGTTAAATTAATAAACTATGCATGACAGAAACGTTTTTGAAACGACAAAAAAAGCTTCCGAGGCCCAAAGCATGAATAGTATTTTAAAACAAAGTTTTAATAGTTGCAAAAGTTAGTTTAATTTTGCACCTTTGTTATTTCCAACTCACGAAAAGTATACTAACATTTGTTGCGTTTTTCCGTTGTCAATATTTATAAGTTCAATAACTGAAAATTATAGTGGAACGATCCAAAAACGTGCAAATAATATCAAAAACTTAAATCAGTTGAGGAGAGTAAATTACGGTTTAAGTTGAAACACTAAAGCTGCAAGGTGTTTTTACAAATAACGTCGTGTTAAAGTAAACGTTTAAATAATATATCTGCCAAATAATCATGAACTTTCGGTTTAAAACTTTATTATGTTTTGATGTAATAAAGGGTCTAAGAATTTTTGGTATAAATTATTTTTGTACGAAAATATTGATTACATTTTATAACGTTGAAACACGACCTAATTTTCAGGAAAAGAATGCACGCATTTCTATTACCTGTGGTACCATATACAATCAATTTTAAACTTTCCCGATCATTTGAAAACACTCAAAATAAAAATTAATGATGTTTTACAATTATTTGTACTTAATACTATTATTATTTCTATTTCTGCCAAATTAATCAAATGACTATTCCAAACTTGTCTGAGTGATTCAGAATCTGCTTTGCATTAATTGCGGGCCTGAGTTTGTGAATTTAGCGAAAAAAATATCTTAAGATTCTATATAAAATAAAATTGCCACATAAATAATAACAGAAATTTATAGATTTTGTTTTGCGAATTTTTATAAGTAAATAAGTGAAAAACTCTTCCGATGAAATTATATACTTTGCATTTTTATAAACCTTTTGGTTGTTAGGCAAAACAGTATTAAGGCTTTAAAACAGATTGCTAGCTCAAAACGTTAAAACGTGCACTTAAAATTCTAAAAAGTATTTGTGCGAATAACAACATGAAATATGGCTCGAAACCCTGAATAACATCAACATGCTAATAAATTCTTCCAACTATTCCATTTCCTGGACAATTTTATTTGCATAAACATTAATTCATGTTAGCTGCTTGACTTACTTATGCACAGAAATGTGTGTTTTTGAAATTATGTGAATTTATTTTGCACTACTTATTGACCTCGATCTAATTTTGTCATAATAACTAAAACTTTTGTATTAAACATGACTTAATCTTAAATTTCCGTTAAATGATTAGTTTATAACCTTAATTTGCATACATCAATAAATCATTCAGAAGTTATGCAGAGTAATTATTTAAATCTTAGACAAAATGTCCAGTAAATTTTGAATGAAGATCCCTAGCAATTAAACTCCTGGCTTCTTACTAATAAGACGTTTAAAAAACTGACGAACAAATGCGAAACGGTTTTCATTAGCCTCAACTAAATAATAAATCTGGGGATAACTGATTAAATAACCTTTTATTAAGATCTCTAACAAGAAAATAAATACAGCTATTTTTCTACAATAAAAAGCAAATAACTCAAACATCAAAACTACAATACAAACCGTAATGCAAGTTGACCAAAGAAAAAACACTGACGAAATATAACCACCAAGTTTAAGTGAATCTACAGATTTTCTTTTCAAATCATGTCCAAGCTTAGTTGGACTAACAACTCAAATCCTGTCTTGAACTCTTTCCGAATAACGAAGTTGCACCAATTCCTTCCACCAATACATAAATAAACCTGAATCCATTGTCAGCCTTGCCAAACGTTCGATTTTACTTTTTTCAAAGTAACGATACACCGAATATATATGTTTTTCTACCAATAATCTTTTACCCACATGGCAACGTGTTTTAGTGTCATCTCTTGGGTTTTCTTTGAGCAAGTTCATAGCTTTATTTATGATGTTAATCAGATTCGGCCATGTATCCACAATAAATGTTTTGGTCCCATAAGCAACTTGATCTACAGTCTGTTTTTCAGCTTCCCATTTGTTTGGAGTGTATGGTTGGAATGTTTTCTCGAAGCTAGTGAAATCGGTTAACTTTACTAATGCAGCTATATCGTTTTGTGTGTCCGAAAGTTCATCGGTTTTGGTTAAATTGAAATTTCGTTTAAAAGCAAACATTGCCGCTGCCTTTAAAAAATTTAATACTATTTCGTTTCTCACCACAAATGAATAGTTTTGATCGACCATATCTCTCAGATTCCCCCAAGAATGTTCTTGACTCGGTATTATTATCACACTGGTGACCGTAGCTGCGTAGTAAATGGATACAACGAAACTTAGTAGTATCCAAATAAAAAGTAGTATAGATTTAGACATGCGCCTAAAATCTCCCAGACTTGCTGCAAATAAAGAAGTTACAAGAAAATAGCCAGTTAGTGCATCTATTTTAAAGATTCCTCTGTCAAACCAACTGCATGCAAGTAATGTCAATGTAATAATTCCAAATAAAAGAATCCAGGATTCCTTTTGGAGGGGAGCACTAAGTATTTGTATAGACCACGACTGATTATTCATGAAAGTTACTCTTTCGCAATAACCAAAGTTAATCCCAAGGCCAGGTGCTTGTATTACAGTAGTTTTATGTGAACTTTCTCCAACATTCTGCTGATGTCTCGAAGTCAAGTTGAGCAATGTATAAGGTGCCTTTGGTATGCTCCACGCAACTGGATTTACATAGCTTGCTCGCTTAATTTCGGATGGTTTTAGATTTTGGAATGCATATTTTTCGGTAACTAACGTTGTATTTGCATAGTGAGCCACCATTTGAAGACAGCCAAAATATAAGCTCAATTGTGTTAAATTATGGCTTTGGGTTCTGTACAAGTCACGCTTTCTTGAAATTTCATTGATGTACTTTTGCAAATCCCTTTGACTAAGTTGGAAAAAATTTACTATTAAGTATTTATCTAGATAGTTAGCGTGTAAAGCAATGGTCAGTTTCAAATGCAGAAGTATAGAATAAGTTATACAAATGCAGAGACTCGAAGTTTTCATTTTGAGAAGAAATATATCTTAAGAAAAAACTTGGACGAGAAACTTGATTGACATTGAAGTTATGACAAAGATATTGTTTCAAATTGAACCAAGAACCATCATTCATTTTCAAAGAAAACTTTAACTTTCAACAGAAATTGCTAGTTTAAAAAGTAGAAACTTTGTTTAAAAACTCAGAAAAAGTTTAACTGTAAATAAAAATAATTATTATAGCGCGAAAGCAGTACACATTTTAAAGTTGGGCTTATTAATTTTCACAATTAAGCGTCAAGAAACTTCAATCCACCAAAGCTTAGACGATCAATCTAATTACTGAAATGGCTGTTTCAACTAAACAACAGTAGCAAGGACAGAAATTTGCAAAATTGGATTTGGAAGTGATATTTATAATAATTCAAATGCAAGTACATACTCCGGGATAACTAGTATAGCCCGGTATAGGTTTAGTATAATTGCTGCAAACTTTCAAGACATGAAAACAATTTCATATGGATATATCAGACATAGATTTATACAGATAATTCGGAACGTTTACGAAAACCTAAAATTTGTTAACTGATTAACAATAAACAAGGATGAAAAAGTTTGGAAGTTGTTTTTCTAAATGTACGATATGAAATTCTTTGACTATTTTTGACATTATGGGGTTAATACTAACCTCGTATTGTGGAATTCTTTGATGAATTTCTAAAAATAACTAAATCATGTATTATCAATTAGATTAAGAAACAAAGAATTAACCTAGTCTTAGTGGAAAATGATCCATTAGTCCAATTAAGTATTTCACAGTGGTTCTTTATAACAATAAAGCAAATTCAGTGCGTAATAAAAAAATCAATTTTAAAACCAAAAATAACTGAAGCTTGAACTGTTATAT
This sequence comes from Entomobrya nicoleti, assembly GCA_034695465.1. Taxonomy (NCBI): domain Eukaryota; kingdom Metazoa; phylum Arthropoda; class Collembola; order Entomobryomorpha; family Entomobryidae; genus Entomobrya; species Entomobrya nicoleti. The sequence goes on from JAQFZG010000700.1 coordinate 27,374, forward strand.
TAACGTATCATATTTTCTGTTTTGCATTTACGTCTTTGGATATTAACAAAGATTTCCTTAAACTAATTGTTTTGCATTTTAGTTAAATTATTTGCAAAATATTAGCAAGCTAACCAGCTTAACAACCATAGTCACTCATCACTGTAATGCATGACCTCCTTTGATATTAAGGAATCAAATAAAAAAGTACATTCAGTCTAAACATATTATTCATGATATTTGCCTGATATTGTATATAAGTCATATATTGAATACATGTTTTTTGAGCGATAAGTTTACTTTCCAAAAACATTAAAATAAAATAGATGCTTGATTATGTTGGGATTTCAAAACATAACCAAATGTTACAGAAAAAGGTTTCGGTTTATAGCATTATGACAGTATTAATGGATTACTTCATTTTAATAAGCACGAATCTAATATGCAGCAAATCAAAGTTTTGGCAAATCAAAGTTGCCGTGCTTCACATGTGGACAATAAATGTACCTCTGATATTAATTACGTAATTACCTTAATTTCAAAGACAGTATAAGTTGTTTAGGATTATTTTCCAAATACATATTGGTAAGCAAGTTTATTATACTAAAAGTGATACTCTATCATTATTGCATAAATACTTCAAAAATTTAAACATTGTAATTTTCCAAAGTCCAAAAAACATTTCTAACCCAAACGTTATCAAACCTGTCGTTATCATGACACCCCAAATAAAGAAAATCTGAATTATTTTTCCGTTTAAAGGTTGAGGATAATAAACTGCTTCACTAATTTCATAATACGGTAT
>JAQFZG010000701.1:0-28150 GCA_034695465.1 Entomobrya nicoleti
ATTACACTTGTAATAAAAAAGTTAATTCACTGAATAATTCAGTGAATACAATCGTTTTTGTTTTCTTCCTAAAACATTTTCTTTGTTTTGTGTTTATTGGATGCAATGCTGAGGAAGACAAGATTTACACCGCAACGATCACCACCATCAACATAGCATTGACATTTATTGTTGTAAAAGTGGACTTTCTTTACAGAATGTCTATGACATGATTAGTGCTATAGCTGCATGAGATTTAAAAAAAATACTGTGACAGCAATACTTATAGCAGTGAAATCAGTGGTTGTTGTAGTGTGCGTGAGATGCAAGAATACAAGCCGGCATTTTGACGATGAACAAAGAAAGTTCACAAAGTGATCTAGTAAAGTTTATGCCATTTACGTTGATTGATGGGGCTATAAGTTTGGACGACGTTGTCGTGCTGCTACTTAATAATCGGTAAATTTTTAATGTTTTCGACGACTTCTGTCTACACTGTACACTGTGCAACCTACTGTGTATCAATGTGCAATATAAATTGATTTTCTGTAAAGTACATTTCATGACTGAAATTTAAATGGTCTTTTAAGGCACAGTTATTGATGTTTAAATATCGTAAGAGAAAAGCGCACGAATGTTGCAGAGCAAGGAACTACTTTTGTAAATGCATACTATTGTATGCATGTATGAACATTTTTAAATGTAAAAACCACACTAATGTCAACCGATTGAAGGACAGCAAACATAACATGTATTTGTGTCAATTCTCCAACAAAGAGTGTAGTTTTCATCTTTTACGTCTGCTCTCGTTACGTGCCGATTGATAAAGAGAGTCGGCCGGTAAAGAGCACAATGTGTTCAGCTGTCTGGAAGATGATGCTTAGTGATTTTATTAACCTGATATAGTGGTTATGCGTATTTTAAGTCCAATGTGATACTTAGTTCTTATATTTCTTCTTTTAAAGAAGATGATTGAGTCACGACTCTGTTTTTAAAAAGTGTTTTTTTGGACTTTTGCTTCTCCGTATGAGTCGACCCAGGTATGATTCGAAATTTGATACAATATTTATTAAATAACGACTCAGACACATTTTTATATATATATGTGTAAGGCTCATTTCACGCACACGCTACTTCCCTATGCCATCTTGTATGTCTCTTTAGCTGGCTAGATGATCATGCTAATGTTATATTTTCTTCTTTGTTTACGCATGCTTGTCGCTGGATTTGGGTAAAAGCAGAAATTTGTTTACTAGCCAAGAAAACCGGTTTTGCTTAACTTACTCTTCCTTTAAGATTAAGCTAAATATATGCACAATCCCATTATCCATATAAGCACTCCAATTTTTATAGAAAGTAAGGATGTTTTATAGTTTGAGAGCATGTTTTATTTACAACTTATGATCCCCTCCTAGCAGCACGACTAGGCCATTTTCCGCAACTTTGTTAGGAGAGGTTAAAGGTAACGGCATAAATAAAATTAGCTGGTCAATTTGACTTCAATATATTGCAGTTATTTGTTATCTTGTACAATTATGGTGAGTGATTATCACTACATTTTATCATCACATAGCGATATTCTTAGACATTTGACCCATTTTTTTATTTATTGGGAGAATTATATCTCTATTCCAACACAGTACAAAAAAAATCATGACTGAAAATGGATAATTTCAAACATGCTTACAATAAGCTTCGACTACAGTCCGAAACGTCCTTTCTGGCCTTCGGGCAATTTTATTTGAGACAACCTGGCAGAAATATTCAGCAACCATTTAAATTCGGCTTTATTTATTTAAGTGATGTCCTTGAAATTCACACAAAATCTATAAACTATATGATTTCTAACTATTTAAATTGTATTTTACTACGTATTACACCTTTATGATATGTATTTATTATTCCTTCTTATAAATTACGTTATATTAATAAATATGTTATTGTTTGTTTCACAGGTTTCTATTGGTTTGTTTGCAATTGATAATCGTCCTCGTCATGGTAAGTAAAAAGGAAATAAATTTTTTATCGTAAAATTATAATTTTTCACTTGTATTGCATAGTAGTGCGTATTTTTACAAGTATATATGATAGCGCATCTCTGTAACATAAACTGAATTTGCGCAGTTTTTCCCCAATACATCAGTTCTCAGCTAGTAGCGCCACAGCAATGCAAGGAGAATGTAAAATGCGTTATGAATGTGATAAAATAACTATTAACAGTTTAAGTTATCCTATAGGTGGGGTGTTTTCAAACCGTCTGTCTGTAAAAAATCATAAAAATCGTGAAGTAAAAAGTAAAGTATCTGACTGACCATTCTTCAAGGCTGCATGTATCAATCATTTTGCTATTTACGAGCAGACTGACAAGCGAAGCTCAGCAGGGAAACGATTTAATAGAAGCGTAATAAATAAGGTTTTGCAATAAAAGGGCGAAAAATGCAAATAGGTAGTAATATAATCCCGACAATACCCTGGTGGGTGGTGGTCTTTGTTGTGTTTTTATGTGCTTTAAAAAAAATAACAAGCTTTTCCAGAAAATGCCTGTCATATTATCCCTTTACATTTTACCAGTACAACAGAGAGAATTACATGGCATTTACACTCAAGTTTAGTAATCTTTGGAATTTGCAAATAAAATATTAAATTGCTCGTTGAGATAGATGCATGCACAGGATTTTTTTGTTACGATGAATGAATACTGAAAATTTAGAGGTGATAATAAACTTCAATAAAAGTCACACAAGGAAGCCACAAAAATGATAATGAAGATCAGTCAGTCGAGCCAACACTTTGTTTCTTACGTAAAAGGTGCAAAGGGTTCATCACTTAACTCTTTGACGAAAATTTATTTCGACAGACAGAAGCAACTTTGATTCATTACTCTGCAAAGATGAGCATTAGCATATCCCAGGATTTTTTTGCAGTTATTGGCATTTTTATGACAATTTAAATGAGTAGAGTGTTGTAGGGCCAGTTTACAGCTATTTCATCTAATGATATGAACATGCACTCACGATTATGCACAATGGGAGATGAAATTTTTCAACTTTCTTATCACTGCTGGCCCCAATAAGAATCATACCATATCTTTATGACATGTCGCGCATTATTCTTTAACACTTTTAGCTCGCCGCGTCAGTAGTCAGCAGTAGCAAGGCAGGGCCAGGGTCATATAAATTAACTATAACGTAACATGTACATCCTATGTAAATACATACATACATACATAATACATATGTAATAAGTATATGAGATAAAAAATAGAAACTGAAAGATGGGTAGATTTAAAGATTCATGAGAGATGAAAGTCAGTAATAATGGTACGTTGATGACATTGTATCGTCATCTTCTAGGTTTTTTCTTCATTTTTTTTCAAGAAAGGTTGTTATTCTATGGGTGAGGAAGACAAATCAAAATATATAACCTGCTCTGATGGTGTAGTCAACTGAAGAAGTGTACAATCCGTATATGTCACTTTTTTTCTGTCACTGATTTTAGGCATACAACAGAGTGCGCAAATCGATAACCACACTTATTGTTAAAGGTCTCGTGTACTAAAAATTGTAATTTAATGAATTAAGTAAAGTGGATTTCACATTTAAAGCTATTACACCCTTCACATGACAGACAAGGTGGATTTGTAAAAAACGATGTTTCTACTTTTCATCCAGTTACTTCATTATCATAATGGTCTTTGGCATGCTAAATACCGGTTTATATAGTCCGACATTTTTTTATGCAGATTTTTCCACTGTCATAACTTTTCTTGCGGCATTACTTTGTTAGCGTTTTTGTCATGTCATATACACTCAAAAATGTATTTATATATTTAATACATATTAAATTTCTACACAGATTTGTGTACACACCTTCTTGATCACATACCATTTTTATGAAAATAAACATCGCTGATTTTTTCTGATGTGTTCATTGTTTACTTTGAACACGCACATTTACTGCAAGAAATGTATCATCTGCCTTTGAAACGAAAAGTTAGCACGCTATCAATTTTCAAACTGAGGTAGTCTTCAGACAACAGACCTTGCCAGAAATGTTTGTTATCAGACAGCATATTATTAGGAAAATGTAGTTTTTGAGTTTAACTGGTTTGTATTTTGTGTGTCTCCGCTCGTTGTAAAGTTGACTTTTTCATGAGATATATGGACAAAGTAGCCAAGTATTATTACCATTTTTTGCAAAAATTCGCAGCAGCGTCCATTGACACTTATTTGTCTACGTAAGAATGGTTCTGTTCATGTAACTTGTCTTCGACATGAAAATGCAAGGGGCTTAATACTTTTAAAGCTTGAGTATATTTTTAAAAATATCAAATGTATTCATTAGATGCTATTAGTTCAACTGAGTTCATGCCTGTAATTCCAATATATGTCTCATGGGTTTCACCAATTTTGCCTGGTTATCGAAATTACCCGAGTTCAAGTATTTTACATCCCAAACCTTTAGAAATTACTTTAAATTTTAAATGTTTAATGTATTTAACCCTGTAGGGCAAATAATTCGAGACTCATATTTTTGATTCTGCTACCAGTAATGCAAATATATAACTTAATTTTGTTAACATTACATGTCATCATCATTCATTGCATATTTTCACATTTCTTATATTCTTGAGCTAAGTTTTTATCTAGGACTCTACAGTAATTTTGCGCTTAAAAACCGTTTAAACAAACTCCTTACACAGGTTTGTAAAGGAAAAGAGCAACAACGTGGTGGGTTGTCTCGTCAATTGTGTTTTAGTGTGACCATCACATCACAGTTTCCTTTTTTCCTATGAAATACAACAGCAGTCGTTTGAGGGCATGAATTATGGGATAACAAACCAAACTAGACGTTTTCACTACTTCATACTTGTCATGCAAGTCTCATTCATGGCATAAACGCATACCAGAATGAACCCAAAGACTCCGTCTCTCCAGTCAGCATGCTGAGGGCTGAGAGTGAACGAGTAAAATAATATATTTTTCGGTACTGATCTGATCATGTACGTATTACAATATCTTCCAATTTTACCGCTGCTTTGATTATGTCAGTCGCACGAGATACTTTTTCAAAGCATAATACAGTGAAAATTTGGCATTTACCTGAGCATACAATTCAGAATAATGGACACAATAAAAGAAGCGTACGTATGAAATAAAAAATGTAAAATATGAGAAAGAAAGAAAATGCCACCATCAAACCCAACTTGGTTCATTATTATTTTTATTTTTATATTCTGTGGAATTTGAAGCAGTAGCTCTTTTTTGGATATTCGATACACAAATTAACAATGCTCTTTTCATTTTTATTTACATGGTCTTAACTGCCTGTTTGTCTGTATGTTTGACAAAAAAAAACAGTCGATGATTGTGGAAGGGATGCTTACCGTAGACGCGCCGATTGAATCGTCAAGAAATCCCTTGCAGCAGATACTCTATCGTCCATCAAAAGGTCCACGTCCACGGGAGAATCGAAGCCAAAGGAGGGCCTATCGTCTTTTTCATCATTGTTCAGCCAGAGAAGTTGTCATTCACGACAAAGTCTCTACCACCAGAAATACAACTGATATGCACGGTAAGTAGCTATATCATATGCTTGCATGGAAAATCATGTTAATATTTGTATTAAATATTCACCAAGGTACGTAGTCTTAGTAACCAGGATGCACAATTTGGTAATAAACTGTATCATTTACTTTTATACGAAAAACGAGTGCTATTTACCACTCTTTTCACTACCCACCTCATACCGCTGAATTTTGGTCGTTGCACTTCGTATTTTTTAGGTTTAAAAAATTAGAGATGTTTAGGTGTGTGTTTTTGGATGAATACGGATTTCTAGAAATTGTGTCTCCGTACATATATTTTTTTAAATCTTCTTTTGTTGTCATCTGCTCTTTAACATTTTATCTGTTTATAAAAATACAACTACCTATAATGATAAAGAAAAACACCTTTTCATTTCCACGTTGGGCATATTATGTGCATATATATTAGTCAATGTCTCTTCCTTTCTTCGTGATGTCGCCACTCCAGTGGGGCGCTTTTTCTCTAAAGGCATCTCACTCTTTTATGTAGGTGTCTGGTTCCAGGATTCGTACTTAACATGTCTCTCAGCAATGCACAAATTTCTAGATGAATCAATACCAGAGTGTCAGACCTATGTACATAGTACATACATGCAAAGAGGTAGAACAAATCCCATGAAACATACTCATAACTTTCCTCACTTTGGCTTGATCGCATGAATTCATGGTTTCTCTGCATTAAGATGTACATCAAATCGTCTCGACGATATCCGTTTCAGCTGTACTTATTTTTGGTACTTTTTTCCTCAGATAAAAGGTTTTTCAGACTGTGTGAATTATTCTCTTGATTTTACTCATCATCAAAAACTGGTAAATAATGGTGAAAATTGAAAAAAAAAATTAAGCCAATTCACCTGTATTGTTAATACACTAATCTAAGATAACCAAGTCAAAATTCTATATTGAATGGGAAGCGGATGTGGATGGTTTTTAAAGATGTAGGTATGAATAACTTTGTATGAATGTATATTTCGATGGTATGGTGGTAATATTTTCCCATTGAAAGGTAAAAGAGAACATAATAGTTAGTTATCTGATTGCCATAAGCTATGAAAAGAGTAGTATTTGACATTGAAGTGTCATACTTTGTCAGACTGTTTCTATGATAGAGATATTCATCTGTCGGACGTTCTACACCTATTCGTTTCATTAGATCACAATAGAAATGCCACCCTTCTTAACAAAGCTCAAAGGTATCTCTATCTCTCTATTGTCTTCCTTCAATTCATTCTTTTTTTCCGAAAGAGGATTGTTTTCATTCTTTATTTCTCTCCTTTTGTAAAAAAAAACTAGTCTAGGAAATACCTATTTTCTGTGAATTGCGTATCCGCGAGCATTGTGAAACTGTAGGATTATGTTGGATGATTTGGACAGAATATCAGTCGAATGTACCGTTCAAATTTTTCTGGTGTGAAAGGCATGGTTTTATGAGGACGGATGTTTTAAGGCGGAGGATATCACACCTTCGGGCAATTTCGTTGCACACTTCTGTGAATGTTCAAATCTCCCATTTTCAAACTTTACTAGCTAAACAAGCTGATCATTGATACGATCCAAATCCCATTTTTCAATATGTTCATCTCCACCTTCTTTCCAGGTTTTTTTTGAGGACAAGTCATAAACCATGCGCATACCAATGCTGATGATGCTGCGAGAATACGTACACTTTGTGACGTGCTTGTTTCTTGAGAACTTTCAAGTTATTAATCTAATCTTCATTTGGAAAGTCCGTTTATATATTCGTATTTTCACGTGGGAAGTGTTAATTCGATGTTGTTGTGGGAAGTCCGTTTAATCTATACTTTACTACGACGCTTTCAAATTTATGAATTCCCCAAAGAAATAATATCCCCGTAAAATAATTAATACTGAGTCTTTTCCGTTGCGTTATTGGGTGCATGATGGCACATGGCATGCCACTAGTCGGTTCACTCATCAGCAGCGTCATCGTCCTATAAAAAGTTCTAGGTTTTCCAATGCTGATTAAGAACCATTATATTTTAAAGCGATTTGCTTTTGATGACATGTATATTGTATACATGTCATCAAAATATACTTGATGAATCGGTCTCTACTACTACGCACTCTTTGGGAAATTCCAGATTCCGTAAAGATTATTCCTTCAACATTCCATCGGTATTGACTACTAACTTGAGGAACAGTTAATTATACAAGTTTAGCAGTTCATACATCAAGATAAACAAGAACGATAACTATCCATGGCGTCTTAGGTTATTGTTTTGTATAGTTAAGCAGAATTCTCATTTTTATTTAGCTAATTCTCCAATTTACTTAACACAACTACAAAAACTGCTTACTTCTCTGCAGAATGGCATGCTACAAAGCAAAAACAAAGAGAATCGCAGTAATACATTCTCAATTAGACAGAAGGTGCTTACTTATGTATGTCCACTGTTTACATAATAAACATATTCTACAATTTTTACACGTGTTTCTTCATGTAGGATTACCTTCGGTACTATTTGAAATATTGGCAAATCTGAATCCATATATTATCAACTGAAAAATATAACAGATATCTATATTAGAAAGCTACTTTACGACGATTAGTTTAATAATTGCCTTGTAAATATTTACATTGTTTTTCACGGACTATATAACATTATGATTTTAAAGAGAAACACAGGTAAGCGTCAATGGTATTATGGCTCTCTCATGTCGATATATTAGTAGGCATTTAGCAAATAACGAAGATTCATGGCAAATGCGTTCAAAAAGACGCAACGATTTTTTCTTCATCAGACTGCTTCTTCTTCCTTGCTTTGATGTTAACGTAATGACTTGTCAGTTCGGTACGGCACTTTTAATCATCATCATCATCACTCATCAGTATGCTCATAGGTATAGACACCAGTAGTATTGTCTTCATGTCAAAATTATGTATGCAGTATTTTCCTACAATGACATGCAGACAATTTTCAAGCAAAGTTGCCGTGATACTTACTCACTTGCCATTAAATTGCAAATATTGTGATTGTGATGGGATTTTCAGTTTTTTTTTGCATTTTTGTGTATGTCTGTGTTTGTATGCTCATGTATAAAAAAATTACACGTTCCAAAGTAGTCCTAATAAATATGGATTTGACGGGGTTGTCTGACATTTTCATTACTAGAAAGGAGTGTACTTTTTTTCCTTATCAAGAATAATATGGGAATTTAGTAGAAGTAATTGTAATTATAATGACGTCTTGTACTACTACTACTAGTAGCCAGTCAACTACTCAAATCGTTGAATTTTGCTTGTAAAACGATAAAATGAAAAAAAGAAGGAGTGCACAAAGTGTTAAATTACTATTAACAAAAAAACTGTATTTACATGTTCCGTGAGTCTAACACTAATTAGTTCGCACTTTATTTTATTTCTCGCCGTCGTTGTGGTCAAGGTTACTCTAATTGTACAGCAAACTTGAATTAGAGTGTTTTGCAATGTAATCATCGCTTTAATTTGAAAGCGATATTGTAATAAATAAAAAAGTTGATCCAGCAGCAGACTATATGATAATTTTATTTTGATGTCTTACATCTTGGCGATTTGTGGTTACGGCAGTAGAGATCAATATCGCTAGAGGCTTTTAAGTGTCATGTTGGCTGTCTAATTGTAAATAACGTTTCTACCTGTGGTACAGAACTGAAGGGAGTTTACTTACTGACAGAACAATTATTCGCTGCCTTGAATGACGTATGATTAAAAATGTAATGGGTTAAACTGTAATACTTTTTTAAGTAATGGAATGGAACTTCCTTAGATCACAATGTAACAGGGAAAAGACTTGCGTCTAAATACTTGAAGAAACATTATTTAAACATTCACATTCTTATGGTTTATGAGAAGAATCCTACTGTTTTGGGTCAACTTGGTTGCCCGTCCCTGGTCAAAAAATACCTACATTTTTTTAACACGACAAGTAGTCGTAGCCAGCTTTGAAGCTGGATCCATCGCTCTAACCCTTTTTTCGTTCTGGTGCTTTTTTACCACGGATTTTCCTGCTCTGCTCAGTTCATCAAGCAACGAGTAAATGGCTTGATTTGAAAATGGTGTAATGTTTGTAATGGTGACAAATGACAACAATTATCGACACATACACTTTATTTTATTTTACCTATTTTGTGCTTAATCAAGCATACACCAGAATAGTGAACATTATTGTATGAATATTATTACCATGACTTACGACGGCAGGTTTCGCATTTTACAAGCAAAAAAGATTATGCAAATGATGATGATATTGTGATGATGACTGTCTAAACTTCAAATCAATAAATCCGAAAAGATGTTTCTGAGGCGACGTGTTGCTAAGAGTTATAACCATTGCAGTTATAATATGATATGTAGTTACCTAATATGATAACCATGTTGTTTTACATTCATGCGCGGTTGTCTCTTAGCATACAAAAGTGTTATGAGTTACAACTTAGGACACGAACTCTTGATAGCCTTCTTGATATGTGATCATGACCATTTGTTTTTTTCTTTTAATTTATTCTGTGTCTGTTTGTAGAAAATGTTTTTCCTGACTTGCTTTTCGTTCTTTCTTTCTGGTTCCGCATACCCAGTAGAGACAGAACACAATGGGATTCAAAATGGTGCAAAGTTATTAGTTTGCGCCTGGTGCGGATGACAAACGGAATGGCATTATAATGCAAAAGTTGCAGTTTTTTTCAAAATGCCGACAACATTTTTTTATTTCAATAATAAAAAAATAATACATTATTTGCATGCACATTTAATTACATCGTGGTTATTTCGCGTACTGCAATCCTCTTTTTTATCTTTCCCTTTCTCTCTCATTTGCACAATAAACCACGTCTAACAACACGTTTTATCGCTTTACTTGATGTTTGGTGTAGAATTGAGTGTGCAAACAAGAAATATGATGAAATTGGATGCATAGATTTGAAGAAAAAAGATTGAATTGAATATTTTAATCGTAGTGCATATTCATGAATTGGAAAGGACAGTTGCATGTGCAATAAATTCACCTTTCTTGCTCATATATTACATCGTTTAAACAAAGAGCTCTGTAACAAATGGTGCCACCTGCACAATATTTTGATGGTTAAGTAGAATGAAAAGTTCGTAAAATCTAGTAATTTGTAACTCTTAAAAAATATAGTACTGCTGTTATTCAAGACGTATTATTTCATTTGCTGACATGACATACATGCATACTTATAAATGCAAATGGCTGAAATTAATTGAATGATTCCGGTTCTTGCTTATGAGTACGTGGGTGTGTCGGCTGGATGATGTAATTTTATTTATTAGCTAGTCTATGACAAGTCACGGTGTATTGACATGTGTGTAAATGTGTGCTCAACGACAGTTGTTTACTCTTCACAAATTCCAACTGAATGAACCTGAAACCAAATGTTGTTTCATTGTCGATCTTTATCTCTGTAATTTAAACACACGTGAAGAAGAGAGGGCAAAACCAAAAATTGATTGATAGATGCATAATCGTTTTTATATTCCGTCCTCTAAAAAGGTAAATTCCACTTTTACTTTTAAGAATGTTTCCAGTTATCATGGAGACGGAGCAATACTTGCATGTTTATGTTTGAGTTATTTGTGTTTATCCATTCACTTGTTCTACAACTTTACCAACAAAAAGAAGGAAGTCAGACTGTCGGCATTTTATGGTGATTACATAGATAATCTAATGTAGCCAATTCATATAAAATATTATGATTAATTTACTTCTGATTTTCTCTCCTCCTTCTTCTTCACTTGATGAAATGGCAATTTTTACCTAATTATCTCATTACATCGGCTGATTACTGGTTTTATTCCCATTAATCATCATACAACAACCATTTCTTCAGTTGTGAAGTTATTACATGTTCGACTTTTGTTTTTATTGAGAGGTAGCAAAGGGGGAAAAATGATCTTAAAAAGTCATTTCTCATACCCTTTTCCTCTTTTCGTACCTTTTTTTTGGTCTTCAGTTCCAGAAATGCGCCAGTTGCTTATAATTCCACTCAACCATAATGACAGGATAACAAATAGAGACTATCTTTAAGTTAATCACCACTTGTATCCAGCATCGAAATGAATTTATTTGTCGGAAACATTCATCTGGTTTTCGTCACTAACTGATTCTTGAGCATTTCTGTCATAACATAATTTACGCTCTATTCGTCTAAAAAAATGTAATAAGAAGCATGATACGTAATTTAGGAATGATTTTTTTTTATCCCAAAACCTAAAATCAGCACATCATCACATCCCGAGCTTTAATCATTAAAGTTAGTATCAATAAGCAACTATACAGTCCAACTTTAATGTGTATCCGTTTGAATGATAGCACTAAAATATTTTCTTTCGTGTGGATATTGATTTACTTACACGAACATAAATCTTTGTTGTGTTTGTTACCGAGAGTTCATTATGGTTTGTTAGCAAACAAAAATGGTATGCAAGAAAATTGTTGTTTTATGATGTGGTCATCGTTTTTGTCATGGTGTGATAATATTGAATATACCTTTAACATTTAACAAATTTACAAAAAGTCAACAAATCTTTTTTGTAATCTTAACATGAAACGGTCAATATGGTGAACAATTGACAAATGCGTTAGCTAACATGAATTAATTGACTTTATTTGCACTTGAATATTGGTGCCTGGATGGAATGTTCATGATTAAAAAAATATTAATATTTTTCTGGTATCCTCTTTGTGATGTCATGTCAGTGAATGGACACATTACGAACATAAACGGCACTGCATTTAATGAATGAAACGCCACACAGACAAACTACTTCAGAATAAATTTATGAATGGAAGTTACACACGAAGAAGACATGATAAATAGTAATATGAGTCACACTTTCGATGCAGTTTTTATGTCTTGCAGTTATCATTATCAGAAAATAGATAGGTAGTTTATGTTTACGGCGGCCCCACAATAAAAAAGGAACTCGTCATTAGTGCAATGTACTACTAATGCAGCAGCTTCGTGAGACTGATAGTGTTGGTATTGTAAAACTGAAACATAAACATTGGTACAGCACTCGTATTTCACAACGAATGCGTGCTATTATCTGTTTTTATTTGTGTTTTTCCATGGTTACGGGCATTCAATATTCGGACCACAAAAACTGTGGAGAGAGTTTGAATGCGTAATCCAAGAGCTAGATAGCCAAAGTGATGATTTCATCATCGCTCTCTTCACATCACATTTCATTCATTAACTTTCATTTAATATTCATATCGATTTGTACGATGACTTCATTTTTTCGTTTAAAGTGACATTAAACATGATTCCAGATGACATTTTAGACATACAGAAGTTGACATTTAATAGGAATAGATAGATATTAGCATTAAACATTTGAGGATGATGATGACACATTTTTATAATGTGTAATGCAAGTATACTTTTGTGATTATAGTCATTTTTAAACTAACATCATGTGTTCTCGCCTTATCTAAATTTGCAAACGGGAAACTGTTTTATTTTATCACACGGATACCGACCAATGACTGGTTCTCTATGTCAAGAGCTATTCATTGCACAACAAATCATAACTACGCATTATTAGTCGAAATCTATCAACATCATGAAATTTTTCATTTTCTAAGAAAATGGACAATTTCCGTATTTCGAGAATTCCACGAAAAAGACTAGTGTACAAATTAGCATGTATTTACATAAATGTGGAAAAGGTTTGTTTGAAATTGTAAAGAAAGATGTAAACTTTTACATTCTATTGTTATATTAATATTCCAATCTTAGGTAAACAAAGTAGGTGCACACGCAATTTCCCACTGACCTATCAGGATTGAAAAAAATACGGAAGAACTTTATACAACAAGCATATACTTTGTACATACGTACATAAATATGTACATTATAATCTACAATCTGATATAGTTGATAGCACACCAATCAAATCAATCAATGACCAATAGTAAATTAGTGAAGAATTTCCAAAATGTTTATAATATTACAAAAGTACATTTATGAATACAGGGACAAAGATCTTCTCGACAGTTTTTAAGTTAAAAATATACAACTTGACTGGCCAGGAGACAGTTTAAACATAAATTCGTAAGAATATTTTGTCTGTGTTTCCTTACAGTTTGTACAGTACAGTGTACACTGTTCAACGGCTCAACATAATGAAGTAGTAAAAAATTCACATGTACAAGCACTACAATAAAAATATCGAGTAACCACTTCATCATTAAAGAATGCCTTAAATTTTTTGTGTGTTCAGAAAAGAAAATTGTTGAAAAGGGATAAAGTACGCTCATAATTCTTCGATTTTGATAACATCTTGTTTCTTTTTTGGGCATTAGGTTGCAACGATGCTGATACGATGATGCTACTTAATGCTATTACTACCCTAATGCATAATTCGTTAGAACATTTTTTACCTTATTTCCGTGAATGATCAAAATCTCTCCACATTTTAAGAAAAAACGTCTTGATATTTTTATCAACTGTTGCTTCAATTTGTTTGAAAAATATAAAGTGTGAAATTCCTAAGAATAGTGAAACTCAGACAGCCACAAAATAGGGTTTCATTTATTAAGTTTTCTTGGTCACCAAATGTAAAAAAACAGAGGTTCATTTGCTGGCTCATCCCGTCGGTCAATGGTTTATTTTTGCTATTTGACTGGATAAGTTCTTTGTAGATTTTGACAGCGATTTTTTTTTGTCTCAAACAAATCCTTTACTTCTACATTTTACTGGAAAAATGCATGCATCTCTGATAGATAAAAAACATATCAGTTATGTCTCTGGTATGAAGACCTTTTTAGGGTTAATCATATTTCACCCATGGCAAACAACCATCATTATTTCATTTACCATGATTTACCCCGCGTGATGCAAAGAACGTCGGACGTACAGCAGTGCACAATGACACAAAATATTCTAGGATTGTAGCTGTTACAGCGCTCTAACAAGTATTTGTCCAGCAATGATGATGCAGATATATATTATGTGTATTTTTTACCAAATTACTTGATACATTGTAAGACAACCCTTATGTGATGATTAATGATATTTTTAATAATTCCAAGCAATTTGAAAAAATAAATAGGTGCAGTGGACATGATCTCTTATGTATTTATATTTTTTGTCTTTACAGGAGATTTGGTTCTTGAATCAATGATGAAAAATGGTAATATCACCATCCGAATACGTGGCTGGATTTCTCAAAATTACGTGTGCTATAATAGGAGGGGGAGGCTAATAGCCAAACCGTCGGTAAGTATTTTTGTTTGGTTACATTATAAATTATATTACATTAATAAAAATCGATATGGGTGTTGGATTGTGTCAAAACAGTAAAGCGGCTCCAGTCGAGAAAAAATAGGGAAATAAGAAAAGTGTTTCTTCGTAGGGTGAAAAGGCAGTTTAAGTTTGAAATGAGATTGAAAGTGTGTACCAGAAATTCTTTAGGAGTCATGAAAAAGCATGACATATAAATGACCAAGCACTTTTACCTGTCTCACGGCGAGTCAGCTTATGCGACTACCGCAACACATGAATTTTCATTATATGTATTGTTTTCGTATTATTTTGTGGCGTTATGAAAAGGTTTGCCATGCCCAATATAATTTTGACTGAGCCACATAAAAAACAGAACATCATTCATCATTCTCAAATACAACAAAAAATGTTCCTATAAATATTCCGTGCTTTACCTTGTCAAATCTCTGTTATATGTTGTCGACTTGAGGGACTCGTCATCTTTCTTCTCCGTGAGCAGCGCAGCGGCCTTGTTTTTCAATTTAATCATTTATTCGATATCGTAATTGATACTCTGTCAAAATAACATGGTAATAGCCTTATCGCATTAATCGGAACAAGATTTCGTGTCAAACTAAACAAAGTACGGGTACGATATCGAGAAATTGTGATATGAAATGATGGAGGTAAATATATATATATATACTTATATAAGTATACATTATTGATGATTTTAACAAACATGCGTTGCAATTTGATCTGGTACCGGCTTCTTGAAAACTATCGCAGGCTCAGCTATTAAACTCTTACATGAACTAGGTAATAGCATGAAAATCCCAAATAAATAGATAAACTACAATTAAAACAGGTACATTTGAACACGTTCAAAGTAGTTTTTCATCGATACCTTTTTACTGGTATTTATGTATTAAACTTACATTAACTTTTAACAAATTCTTTTGTGGCAATCATGGTGTCATGTCACAAATCAACTCATAATACGTAGTGTCTGTAGTGGCCGAGATGTTTTACAGTTTGAGTCTCGTGAACATTCACTTGTCTAAATATTATAATTTGTTTTAATCATCACCCTGTCTACCAGTCTTGTTTATGAACTTCTCGGTTTCCTATAATAGCTGAATCATGAATGTACATTTTTTTTTGGCCGCGTCAAAGATTTGTCAGGATTGCGTGTAGAAAATAATACGATAGACTAAATACTCATAAACCTAAGTGAAAATCAAACATGATTTATTAAACTTAGCATGCATTTTTTTTCTTGTAAATATTCTGGATTACATGTGTTTGGTCATGATTGTATTGATAATATGGTTTTAGTTTATCTTGTGTGTTTTTACCGTGACCATGTGCTTGTCTCTTTGTCTTGTCAAATGTTTTTAAAGGAAAAAATGAAGGGTTTGAATGATCCTTTATCTTACGTAGGTATTTGTGTATTTGGGATTGCGTGACCCACAAAATGAATTAAGGTTTTCGCCACAAGGGTCCTCGTCATTCTAAATAGATAATTGAATTGAAGGAAAGATTATTTCAAATATTTTTGTTGGATTAGGAATGTGATTAGATGCTGTTCCGACAAATTGACCTGAACTATCCTAAACATCGATATTTTCCTGAAAGCTTCTGATATTAATAACAATTTTTTATATATATTTTTTTTGTAGAAAAGGGCAAGAGGGGGAAAGTGCGAGTTCTTTGAAGAGCTGAGAGGGGGTTCCTTCCGCTACAGATCCGTGTATAATGAGGACTGGGTTCTTGGTTTTACTAACAAGGGCCAACCTATTCCGGGGCCAAACCTTAATCATACGCTGGAGTGTTTCAAATTTAATAAAACCCCCACCAACCCGAGTGGCCAAACTTCTGATCATCTCACCCGACACCACCCTAATATAGTCGAGCACAATCGACGAATAGGTACTCG
Source organism: Entomobrya nicoleti (assembly GCA_034695465.1). Lineage (NCBI taxonomy): Eukaryota > Metazoa > Arthropoda > Collembola > Entomobryomorpha > Entomobryidae > Entomobrya > Entomobrya nicoleti. The sequence continues at coordinate 16,731 of JAQFZG010000701.1, forward strand.
GACATCTGGAAGGATCACTTCTTCAAATGACTCCAGTTTATTTCAAACGCTGCACAGTATGCGCCATAGTAAGAAATCTCATCGTCATCGCAATCGTCGACCTCGCTTTCAGAGAACAAGTGCAGACAGATGAGTTGCTTTAAAAAAATAAGTCTGTCGTTTTATTATTATCATTATTAAAATTACTATTAAATTACTATTAATAATCAGTATGATATTTTTATTTTGTAATAATAAAAAGATAGAAAGTTATTGTAAATTCTCATCTTTTCATTTCAAATTAAATATACAATAAGTTTAACACACAACTTGGTAGAGATAACTTTCTTATCAATGACAAAGATTTTTGAGTTCTGAAACTTAGTTTTACTTTTAAGTTAATAACTTCGACTTGAAATTTTTTAAGGGTTGCAAATATTTTGCAATTTTACACACTTTTTTTGTTCGCGTGTTGTAATCTCTTCAGTAACTTAACACAATGACTCATTTTATAATTTACAAGTTTACTTCTTTTTACAATAATTTTTACAGCTTGTTTTGTATGTTTGTGTATTATAAAATGTATGCTTGTCCATTCAGCCAATTCGTCTAGATTTATATACATACCAGTATGTGTAGATGTTGTAGAAACTTTTGTGAAAATGTGTCAGTGAATTTTAATGTGAAACAGCAAAATATAAAAATGTCAGTTCAAAAGAGTTTGATGGCTGTTCAATAATTTAATATTTTAAAGACTTTACTCTGTTCATAGTTCAGTTGGATTTTAATTTTTTTAACCCTAGTATGTATAAAAGTGGATGTGCAGTGTTTTGTATAATATTTTGAGATCTTGATATGCCAAAGGCTTTCCGGGGTGTCTTGCGAAGATGTGTGTTTGTAGGTAGATAGATGTAAAAGCTGTGTCTGATGTAGCAATAACTATTATAATATATCTATGGAAACCACATTCCATTTTTGTTCCCACCAAATAAGCAAATAATAATACTATTAATAAAAGAAAAATCAGTCCGACTTTCAATGGTTATTAATTTTTCAATCAATTATTTTTATGACCAACTAAAGTTTAGCTGTAAGATCTGTAGCAACGAATTATTTGGGGAATTTTCACGTTACTTTACTAGCGTCAACATAATTGCATCTTGATATGTTTAAGCTGTTCACTCCGAATTTTTATTAAAATATAAACTGATAAAATGTATGCTGTTACCGATTTTTCATATCTGAATGCAGATAAATCGAAATTGTTTAATTTTTAAATACATTGGTCCAGATTTGTGCCCCCACCTAACCTGCTGCAAGTATCATTTTATGTTGCTCCTGCAACAATTAAAATATTTAATGTGTCAACCGTAAAAATTGGAATTAATTTTTAAATTAAAAACATTTATATCAGCCTTTACTTCCAGCCTACCGAATTTATTATGACCTTTAAAAAACAAAAGAATAAAAGCTAAGTTTAATAGTCACAGAATTCCCGCCTACATACCTGTTTTCCAACATTTATTGCAACCAGTTGAATTCAATTACCTTTACCATCTAATCTGGATCATATTGATTGTCATGATTCATTTTACATCTGTACATTATTTGCATTCCTTTTCCAAGGAGTTTGTAATTTGCACTGAAAGATTGATTTCAATTTTCAATTAGGTCGCTCTTTCAAATGAATCAAAGTGCTGCCATCTGCTAAAATTTGAGTGCATGCTTTGCTAACATATTATTTCTATTACTTTCAGTTGGTTAGAAAACCACTAGATGGCATAAAGGAGTATTTTTTGTTAATTCAACCTGCTGTGCCCAACTCTCAACAAAGGACAAAAATATTGTAATGTCAGTGTGTAAAAGTATAGTAAACCATACACGAGAATACATGCATGATACACAGCAGCCCGTTTAACAAGCACAACAATGCAATACAATAATGGATGACAGTGCGATTGTCATCAACTCTTGATCTTGCATCTTGATCCGATAAACTATAATTAAATATTAAATACAACAGATTTGCGTATGTATACACACTGTAGAAAATTAGGAAGGAAGGTATATGAATATGCTACACTGTCACGATTATATGACATCTTTAAATAAAGATAAAAAAATCCATAAATTCGCGAAATATGAACACCAAACTAGCAGGAAAGATAATAATATTGAATATGTGATTATCCCCCCCCCCTTCGTGTATTCAAGGAGTTTCGATCAATACAGATTATTACCATTTTATACATTATATTATAATACAATTTAACAATAGCGTAAATATATTACAATAAGCTGGAAGTACATACGTTTATTTCGTGAAAACTATCTCAGACTTATTTTTAATTGGTTTCTGATAAGAGCATTAAATGCGCATGTGCAGATACTGCAGATAGCCTTTTCCATCATCTGTCCAACTCCGTACATTCTGTAAAGATTGAGTTTATTTTCAAATGTAAAATAATAATTTTCTTGATCCATCCATTGTTGTCTTGGATCTTGCCACTTAATTTACGAGAAACTCACCCAACTCCAAATAGAATTGTGAGAACAAGAAGTTTTCAAAAAAGGGAGTAAGTAAAATTGCATCCTCAAGTCAATGGCTCATAGTCAAATAAAACGAAGCCACTGTCACCCAGGCAGGCTGAGATGGGTATTTATGTATCTTTTTCATATTATTGGGCATCCCGTGAAAAGGTGTTTGACAGGTTATGGTCAATGTTATCATCATTTCGTTAAAAGCTTTCTTCTGTCCTCTGGAAGTTGCAAATATTTACATCAAACTAAATAAATACACGAATACAAAAGGATACTCTCTGTAAACATGTTTTAATTTAGCTACAAAAGAGTTGAGCTGTTTAAAAAAAGGAAACGCTGCTATCGTGTTTCTGAAAGTGATATTTATTGTTGTCGTGCTCAAGCATAAATGCAAAAGAAAGTAAATTTTGAGTACCTCCAGTTGAGCAACCAAAAGCACATAAATAGTCACACGCTTGGCATTACTTGACATTAAGCGAATGACAGTTGATGACAAAACATTAGCACGCCATTATTTATTTATGTAACAGGAATGCGGTATAATTGACCAGAGAGTTGGGAAAAGTAATTAAGTGAAGAATGATGAATATTTTTAATTTCCAGGTTTTGTAAAAAAAAAATTAAGAGTAAAATCCCATCATTCCATTTTTAGAATATTTCAATCAAATTAATAGTTTAACAATTTAATAGCTTCGTGTAACTGACCGTGAATGCTGAATGAGCATGTCTAATAAAATGATAATATTGTACATCTTCTTGTGGATAATATTCATCGTTGCCGTAACTGTATTTGGCTATTATTATGGCGGAATTCATGATCAAGAGGGCTTGCTTGTGATGAGATGAAGCTTCTGTGGGACGGGAAAAGAAGCCCAGCTTTCGTAAAATATTTGAGAAAGATGTATGATTTTTTTGGTGCATGGGAACAGCAAGGATCAGTAAATAATAAACATGGTCTCCTATCATCATCATCATGCCTTGTATTCAGCGTATAAAATCCAACTGTAACCAAAAACATTGCACGCTGTTGTTCATCTTTTGTGATTTTGGTAATTACACTTCTTGTGTTGCTGCTGCTATGCTACTTTTGTTTCATTCAAGCTTTAACGTTAACGTGACGCTACCACTGCTGCGGCGGTCAGTCACGATTTCAAGTTCCATTACCTCAAAACTTAATCGTTGAGATTAGAATTCAGGTTTTGACACATTCTTATATAAATTATTATAATTTAAGTCATGAAGTTTATTTAAAATCAGCAAACAAATGATATTATTGTCTCTCTTCATCAAATGCCATCGTATCGTACTAACATGAAATGTTTTTATTTAACCCCTTCCTTGGGAATAGGTTGAAATGAGCTGCTTTTGCTGCCAAAGATTCTAGTTTGTATGCACAGAGTATTTCATCAGATAATCAATAGTAACATTGTTTTTAAAAATTCGCTTAACAATGCAACATAGCAAATCAGTCGTTATATACTCTTCTTTGGATAGTTTAAAACGATACCTTAAAAAACCAAGTAATGGCAATAAGTGTCATTCATTCCGTGAGAAACGACCGATTTAAGGCAAAGCTTATTTTAATGTCATGAAAGAATGAAAATATAATGTTTATGTCATGCTTTTATTGTCATATGCTAATTGTTAAATAATAAACTACAAAAAATCAATACTATCAGAATAAAGTGACAATCTTACAGATATAAAAAATGGGAATACAAAAGAAAGCCAAAGTCATACAGTAAATATTGCATTGTTTCATAGTTGGCGTCCAAGATTAATTACAACGGTTATATTTAGTACAGGAACACGGTACAGATTAAGGTGGGTCCTATTTCATTTCACATCTGTCACATATCTACATATCTATTTATATTTATACAAGTATATCATATATATTTACATATCTGTCACATTGTCACGTTTTCTAGAAGCTGTTCTATCCGCTTATCGGTAAACAATTCCTCCTCAAATAATACAACGTTATTTTGCGTTAGTTTCTTTCTCAAATTTCAGGAAGATAGCATTTCGAAATCTAAAAAATACTGTTTTTATTTACTTTTCATATTTTTCTAATGTCGTCCGTTATTACCAATAATTCTACTTCTAGAAGTTCCCAATTCTTCGTTGCACTGCAACTGGTGCAAAAATGACACTTCCTCCTAATTTAGAGTAAGAACAATGTGTTGAATATTATTATACATTCATAAATTATTAGACTCTGTATGAATACGTCAAATTCAAATCACTAGACTACTTTTTGACCAATAAATGTCCGAAAAGCTAGTATAAATTCGCAAGCCGGTATATTGGAAAATTTGAATATTGTAGTTGGTCTGCTAACAATGTTATTTATTTATTTCTCCTGAAACAAATTCAAATAAAAAACGCCTGAAGCTATCAAATAAAAGAATTTGAATTTCAAAACTATGATTTATAGTATAGATTTTCTTTAGTTTGATTGGATCAACCTTTAAATTAATTGTGAAATCGTTATACAAACATGCATCTCTGATGATTGCATCATGAATTGGTTCTGTCTTCTAAAATAGCAAGAATGCTAATAAAAGCGTGTGTGTGGTAATAAAATGATTTTTTGAATACGTAAATCTTTTTGGCTCTGCTAAAATGGATCATTATCAAGTTCCTCTATTATCTTTCTTTCTACCTACCTACCTCTCTCTATCTCTCTCTCTCTCTCTCTCTCTCTCTCTCTCAATCTTTCTCGCGCAAAAAGTCTTGATGCAGTAATACCTTGACTTGACTATTTTGTCAGTTGGAAAATAAAACAAGAAACATCCTCATCAGCATCCCCATCTTTGTACCTTCCCCATCATTCCTAGTTTCATTATAACATTTTAGTAAGAACCAATATAATCAATCAATATAGAAGGTCACTTTTTTGTTTTCAAAATCTACTGAGTAAATAATGGCAGAGTAGTGTTGGCTTCAAGTTGAAATTAAGCAAATTCTTTTACAAGATGAACGAGTTGTGTAGAGGGCTTGTTTAGTGCGGAGTGAACTCAATCGAAAATCCTGATATGCAAAACTGGCAAAATACTCTACCGCGTTTTGATGTTCAAGCTGAAGTTGAAGATGCAGATGCAAAACTGACAACTAGCCATGGTTTTTTTATGATAGGATTTTATACATTAATATAAAAATAATAAGAAGTAAATATTGTACACTGCAAAAAAACAAAACTTCATGCATGCAACGATAAGGAGCTGGTACGTGCCTTAAATTGGAATTATTTGACGGCAAATCAACTCTTTGGGCAGTTATCAAAAGGCAATAACCCTTGTTCAGTACAAGTGATTAAAGAATACTGCAACGACGTCCCTCCTCTTTAAGTACATCCTCTTTACCATTATTATTTACAGAGGATTTGAATAACTTATCCCATATCCCATTTGCTAAATCTTTTTCGTCAAAAGTAAGTGCTAAACTGTAGCGATTTTACCGTAGACCTAACTTGTTGTGTGAGTGAACATCACCACCAACCACCAAGCAAAAATAACTAAAAAAATGTCATTTAATCAACTGTAATCACGTTCGTTATTGTTTTTGCCTTTCTGTACACATTTTGATTTTTAAAACTGATATAGTGATAACGAATAAAGATCATTTTGAATAAACAAAGCCAAACCATAAACATTGCTACATCATGTTGTAATCTTGACTCTCTCGTCTACTTACTTGTTGATGAAAAAGGTACAAAAAAACCTGTAAATCGCCGAGTGCATATTCGACAAATATGTATATTACATAGTCTAAAATTTAAAGTAAACGGATACACGGCATTGTATCACCTTGCTCGAAGGAATCAAAGTAATAACTTTGTTCGACTTTTCTGCTAATATGTAGCTTGCACATGTAGTGGATCGGCAAAAAAATTACCTGCTTAGAAGCGAAAATGAATTTTCCGTTTTTTCTGCAACAGTTATTCTGTTGGTGGTATACTTCTACGTGTGATCCTACAATACGTAACGACAAACTAAAGTATTTAATTGTGTCGTGATCATGATCATCCACAATCGACAGCCTATGTTTTGCATTTTCTATTTACACAAGCTAAAAGCTATATGCATACACATTTTAATTTTATTACACCCTTGTATACAATGCACTAAAAATTAATGACCCAAGGACGAATTAAATTTACGAACGAATAACGACGTAGAAAATTTGACTGGTACTTAACATAGTAAATCCAGTTACTCTAGTTGGTAATTGATGTTTGGTATTGATTTAATGCCACCGCCACCACTTGTTGTCGTTTTACAGGAATGACAATTAGAAGAGATTATACTTGTAGTTCCTTTCTCATTAACAGTGTTGATTTTTATTTGCACTAGTGACTAGTAAGTGGTAGTTTTGGCAGCTCAAAACACATCACATTACAAATATTTATTTGAGTGAGATTGATATCTTAAATATGTGTCACTATCGTAACGTGACACTTTTCTACCAAAAAATGCTATCAATCTGTCACAAATTTATGTTTATACATTGCATCATTTTAAAATTACATTTGGTCAACTTCATTAAGTGTAGCATCCACACAAGTATGTGAGCTCAAAATTGAAGTGACGCAATTGCATAATTTTATTACCATGAAAACTGTAACGAGTACTTTGTAAAAATTAAGAGATATACATGGTAACAATTAAAAATAAAATAGTGAGAATTTAATGGACACCATATACTTGTGACTTGGGGATTTTTTATACATTTCTGTGCAAGCTCGTCATGGATTGTGAATGCCTGTGAGATTTTATCGTGAAATGCTATTACACGAAAATAATTTGTATACATTTTAAAATACATGTGATCTTTTTTGAGATCTTTGTACACCAGAAAATTGAAGTCGGAAATTAAGACTGCTCTAATCTAATTACAATCTTCCGACATCTTTTTGAGCCTACCAAGCCATGATTTAACGCCTGGGTTAGCAAGTACAGCAGCACAAACTTAAACGGCAAGAGGTGAAAATTACGGGAAAAGGTATACAGGAATGATTACGGGCTTTAGTCACTGTTTCTTGCACAAAATGTAAGGGAAGAAAGATTTGTTACAATGTTCGTTTTTCCAACATGTCTTCACTCTGCATAATTTATATGATAAAGAGGAAAAGATAATATGTTTGATATAAAGTAGTAATTTGGCATGCAATAGTAACCAAGTGTGCAAATTTTGTTTGTGGTGAGAAGTGTGATGGTGATGAGTGATGATACACACTCTGATTACAAGTATTCTATTTTCGACAGAACGAAGAGATGAAAATGATGATTTGTAAGTTTAAGAAGCGTAGCCACAGAGGTAGCGACTAGAGAAACGTTCGTGTGGTTTGGCTTTAATGCCATTCATTTCTCGGAGTGAACATTGTTAAACAGCGTGTGATTGTTGTAAATAAAGTCATGGGTAGTTAGACGTTTTTTTTCTGCACGATGGTAAGTATGTGTATTAAAAAACGAAAACAGATTCTAAGCAATTTAAACGCCCAACACAACTGCTGCGCATCGTAAGAGTAAACTAATTTTCTGCATTGTTAAACATATGTATGAATAGGTAAATTTTTCATGGCTTTTTCGCCATAATATTATTGCATTATTATCCTCATCATTACCACATCATCTTCTAAAGAGCATGAATGAGCTCCAGCGGCAGCAGCAGTGCAGTGCAACAACAAGAATCATCGTATCGTCCCCTTTTGTAAACGAAAAAATTAATTTATTTCTTTTAATGAGCTTTCGATGCTATGCTGCTAGGCTCACAATGAAAAAACGCCGAATACGATGGCATTTTTTATTTTTTGCAAGCTAGATTATTTTGAATGAAAAATGGTTCGAATGACGATGACGATGATTGCCAATAAACACGTATGATTATGCAGAAACTGAACGAAACAAGAAGCAGACAAAAGACTGGTAGAAATGAATTGAGACAAAGTAGGGATCCTACGACGAGGAAGAGAAGCGAATTCAAGTCAAAAAATCCGAGGATACCTGCCGTGCCCGTACAAAAGCATTTATTATGCCTCCACTGAGATTACAAGCACGGCGAAAGCAAGATTCCTCTGAAAAATGTACATGCATACAATCAGTATCTGTATTATAAAGCAAAATTAGTTAAGTAGCGAAATTTAAAAGTGTACAAACATAATCATGTTAATGTTAAGCCCAAACTTTTTGTAACTGTTATTTAAGGAAAGTTTGGTAAAATGTAATTAAAATCATAATAAAATTTCGATTTCATCCCTTATCTTATATTATACAAAGCTTAGTGGTGAACGGAGAAACGTTCAAACTGAATTCAAAAACAAGAATAGTTTCCACTTATTTACTTCACTCTACGAAATAACGAACTAAAACAATTCAGTAGCCTTTCTGTAAAAATAATGTTAGGGCACATATTCAATATAATACATACATACGAATGTGAGCTATTTGTGCGTGTCTTTACTATGCTTGTATATTTATATGATGGTATGTGTTATGTCGATGTGTTAAGCAGTTTAGCTGAATGCTGCACACTTCGTCATTGTTGCTCTGCGTTGCTGATAAAAAAGTTTATGGATTCTTATTCTTATATTCTCATGTATTTTTTTTATTCCACAGAGGTTAGCGCATCAACAATCAACACCAGCACTTTAAAACAACACATAAGAACAAACGAATTGTCAGAGAAGAGGAGTATTACTTTTCTTTGATTTTTACCTTCTTATTCCTCTTTGCGGAGCATTAACGTATTGTGTACATGTTACTACTCCTGAAGGAGGACCGTGTGCAGGTGTACTCAGAAGACTTGTTATATTGACGTTTTGTCTTCGTATCTCTAAAAAACGAAACTAGGGACGATGAAAAAATGGGTTTTTATAGCCGGAAGGCAACTCCCTTTATACAATGTTTGGATCGCTACACACAATTTTTACAATTACATTAATTTGATTTTACTGAACTGAACAAAAACTAATTTCTGCTCAAAATGTATCTTCATCTGTGGATTATCTCGTACAATTAAAAATTAAAATAAATTTTCTTATAATATCATGGGATTAAACGAAGGAATGCCCTAAAATTATATCCCAGAACATTGATTAGCTTGAGTTCAGTATATTTTTTTATATTCCGACCAAAAACTCGAGTAGCGATCCAACGATGAAAATATTGAATGAGAAACCTTTTCCCTCAGAATTTAGTTTCAAAAAATTGAATCTCTGCTTTATTCAGAGAGTGATTGAAGTACAAGGATTTGCAAATATGTGCACATCATTTGCCACATTAAGTGTTTAGTATGTAAACAGCGGTATAAAATATTTAAACCGTTTATTGAGTAGACACATTGCATATAAATATTAATATCAAATAGATAAATAGGCATACATGTTTGTCTAAAACTTGTGTGAACAATTATATACTCAATCTAGCTAAAAACAATATAACAGTTGGGATTGATGAGATCCGTTGCAATATATGAAGGTATGCATCTAAGCTTTCTTAACACTTCTTTTTAGTATATCATATACGCATGAATGACAAAATGAATGTTTTGTGCTCAGATTTACTTGCTTACTAAACAATTGACAAAATAAGAGCAGCAGACAGACAAAGTCAGGCAAAAGAAATTCAATAATAATTAACCATTACACAGACAGTAAAAAGATGGCGAGGGAGAGAGAGGAAGGGAATTAAAGTGCAATCCTTTAGTTAATTTGGAAGATGCAGCATACAGAATGAATATATATTTAATATGTGTAGCTTGGCTGTTAGCAAGCACAGGTACTCTAGAATCTACAATACACATCATGATACCTATTTTACTTGTGAGACTGTAAAATAAAATTTTCAGATTGATGGCAATACAATGCTCGTTTTCTTCTTGGAGGCAAGAAGGCAAATTCCCAAAACATGCTTTCAGTGTGTTCGTTGATAGCTCGATGAAGTATATAAAAATCTTGCAGTTACCCTTTTACTTTAACTTGTTGTCTTCCATTTGACATTGCTGTGTTGTTATACAAGATTGTAAAGCCAATGGTTCTTGAAGAAAAGGTTTTTTAGTTTGCTGCTGCGTATCTAATGTTTGTCCACAGGTAAATTGTATTCATAAATAAGAGGATGAAGCACATTTACCCTCGTATTTGTAAGCCAGCATTGCATATGAATAGAAAAGAAACAGAGTTGGTCTTGTCGTTACAACGACTTGTAGCATTGTCAGGTATCCTTTAATGTGTATACTTTGGGATGATGATGATAGCAAGAAGGTGGGAATAGGAATGCATATTTTTTTGGTACGTTTAAAATGCAGTTTTACTACTACTAAGGCTTCTTGTGCATGCTTGAGGAGAGCACCCCTAAGAAAACAAGTCGGAGAACAAGACAATCACGTAACAAGTTTTCTTTTACCTGTTCATCAGTTATCAATAAGCGTTAGCACGGTAAATATGCATGAAAGCAGCCGAGGGTGAATATAACGCAATGGATTTTTCTACTTCACTAGCTGCTATTTACGACAACAACAGCAACTTGTTGCAACTCTTCTCTTGCCCTTTCTGAGCAGCACACTTGGTTTGACCTGTATGTGTTTGCGTGTGCAATTATTCAACTTGAAACAAATACTCTTCGAGAAAATACAAAATTGAAACAGGGGAAAAGGAATTTTCAATATGTGACATTGTCAAAAGGATATACAATACAGAAAAGTTAAATAATTGTTCTCCGCCCACTGGAATATTTTGTGATGAAATTCGAAACTACATTCGCATTCCTGCGAACTTGTTAAACTCCAAAATTAATATATAGTGCAGTAAACTTATACATGATGTTCCATGTGTGTCTCATGAAGTAACAAACGTGCAGTGGGATTGTTTGGAATTTAATGATCGTGAAAAAAGCAATTAA
>JAQFZG010000702.1:0-28125 GCA_034695465.1 Entomobrya nicoleti
TAACGAGGAATCACTATGGGATGCCTTGTTAGGTTACCTGTGGTATTATTCCAATATACATGGAAATTGCACCCTATTGGGTCGATTATCTCAGAAACGGTGCGAGTCCCGAAAAAGTTTCCATTATAAGAAATGATAAGCGTCTCAAGTACTATCGACTGATATGTTTTGTTTTCTAAAAATCGCAATGTCGCTGATCTACCATTATACCAAACATTTATATTAATTACATTTTGGTCAAGTTATTTAGAAATATTAATTAGTTAAGTATTTTAATTAATTTTTACATTGACAATCAGTGATGTTATCGTGGTGATGGTAAGGTGGAGGGAAGTGGTCGTGGTAAGCAGGACAGTGTACAAATTATTGGGGAAATCACCAAGTTTACAGCCACAAGCACTACCGTCACAACTTATTTTTAATTGCTTAAAGTTGTGATTAAACAAATAGTAAATATTCTGCTCACTTGGTCCTTAACTCTCCCAAATAAAAAATACATTGTCACTTCAAACGCCTGTTTGACCACCTAACTAAAAAGTAAATAAAACAAGAACAAGTTTTTTTAGTTAAGAAAATAATTAAAATTAAATCACTAAAATATATAATAAAATATTAAACAAAATAAAATCAAACATAATAAAATATTAACCAAAAATAATAAAAAAAATAAACAAAAATAATAATGTAATAAAAAATTAAACAAAAAAAAATTACAATTTATAAAAAATACCATAAAAAAATAAACAAAAATTAATAAAAAATATAATAAAAAATTACAATCCAGTACCACGTGTCTATATAGACACGTGGTACTGGACTGAATTAAGCAAAAATTATTTTAAAAAATAAACAAAAAAATATAAACAAAAATGAATAAAACAAATTTATAAAAAGACTAAATAAAAAACTAATCAAAAAATTAAACAAGAAAATAATTTTAAACAAGTAACAAAAAATATTTCAAAATACTAACCATCCCACAAGGCAAGTCCCTTTGTCATTCAATGGATACATTGACTCACTGAATAAAATAAAATGGCCACCCCTTGATAACCCATCACCTCCCTTTAGTCCCTTTGGTCCAAATTCCTCATCGTCTCCCCCGAGTTATCTTCATCTAATTTGTAGGCAGCTCCACAGAGTCTTGCCTAATTCAAAAAATCCAGAGACAATTAAAAATCAAATTAATTAACTAATTAACTGAATTGACGTGATTTAATTTTACAGATATTCCGCAATGCTAGTTTAATGTCAAAAAATGTAAATCCGGAATTTCCGGGAAATTCAGACGATGTCCGTCAGCCAAGTTGAAAAAATATTCTGAGTTGGGGGGTACTCCGCAATTTGTTCAAACCTCGAGAATCAACGGGGGACCGAGGTTAAGGGGATTTCGAATGTTGTCCACGAAGGTCACACATTTAAAAGATGGCGGGCGGGTTTGGTGGTGAAGGCGGGTCAGGGATAGGCTGGGGATTAAAATCCAAAATTAACCTGGAAAACCGCTTCTCATTGGTGAGCAGTGAACAAAATGAGGTTTTCATAAAAACAAATTAAAGTAGTTAATTAATTTTAATGAATTACCTTTTTTGGAGTACCAAGAACTCCGATGATCAATACTGGTCTGCTAAAACCTCCACAAAAATAATTCCAGACTCCACATCCAAAAACCTGCCTACATTTTGATAAGCCAGCCAACAAAGAACCATCCCTGCATTACAATTCCAGCACACCTAAAAAACGAAAAAATTATTTAACTTATCAATCAATCGATTTACAAAGTTTCCAAATGACAATAAGTAATCGAAAAACGAAATTCCAAAAAAATATCTAAAAAATCGAATTAAAAATTGAATAAAAACTGAATTCAAAATAAAATAATTAAAAAATATAGAAATCTAAAAATTAAATTCAAATCAAACAAAAATTAATTAAAAAGAAAATCAAAAATTAATTTAAAAACAAAATATTTAAAAAAAAAATAATTAAAAAGAAAATCAACAGTTAATTTAAAATCAAAATATTAAAAAAAAATTAATAATATTTTTTTAATAAATTAAATAAAAAATTAAATTAACAAAAGGAAATAAATATTTAAAATTGAATAAAAAATTAATTAAAAAGAAAATCAAAAATTAATTTAAAAACAAAATATTTTTAAAAAAATTAATAATATTTTTTTAATAAATTAAATCAAAAATTAAATCAACAAAAGGAAATAAATATTTAAATTGAATCAAAAATTAATAAAAAAAAATATTTAAAAATTAAATCAAAATTATTAAAATAAATATTTAAAAATTAAATCAAAGATAACTAAAAAAATATTTAAAAATTAAATAAATAATAGCGTAAATTTTTGTTTTAATTAATAAAAAAAATTAAAAATTAATTAAATCCAAATTAAAAAATTGCTTTAACCTAAAAGCCAATTTAAATTACTTATCCCACTCACTTTCACCATCGTATTCATCCCAATACACCCCTTCTCCATCTTTCTCTTCATTAGTTCAAAACTAAAAATCTCCCTCCAAAGCTCCTTCTCCCCCACCCCCAGTTCATCCACGGGCCACCTCAACCCCTCCCCTCTCCATATCCGTCGCAATAATCCTCACAATTCCCAACAACACCAATCTGATCCTCCCCCGCATCTCCTCCCCCAACACACCCATCATCGGCATCCGCATCGAATGACCCCTCTCCTCCTTGAACTGCGCCAAACTTATCAACTTCACCCCCATTCCCTCCCCCACGAATCCTCTTAAACTCCTTCACATCATAGGGTAGTTAAATATTCAAAATCTTTCTCCTCCCTCCCGCGAGTGGCGCTAGTGCCTCTGGTCAATATTACAAAGTGGTGGAGGTAACTCGTCTAATTATTTCTGGAAGGCAGACGCCGCCACTGCACCATGGATGACCATTCGGATTCTTGCCCCCTAAAATATTAAAACCAACAAAAATATATATAAATCAAATTTTAGTTAAGTCAATTAGTAAAATTAATTAGTTAACTATTTTAATTACATTTTACGTTGACAATTAGTGATGTTATCGCAGTGGTGAGGATGGTGGTGCTGGTCAGCAGGACAGTGTAAAAATTATTAAGGAGACCACCAAGTTTTCAGCCACAATCACCACCGTCACAACTTAATTTTTAATTACTTAAAGTTTTAATTAAACAACTAGTTTTTTTTCTGCCCACTTGGTCCTCTATAATCCCAAATACATCCACATGCACGTCCTTCCAAAAATGCTCATTCTCCCTTGATCCATACTACCTTATCACTTCGACCACCTGATAGAGATAAAAAATATAGTAACGTTTTTTGTTATTTAAAAATTAAACAAAAAACTGAATCTTGAACAATTAAACATAATCAAGAATCGAAATAAACAAATTCAACAAAAATAAAATAAACTAATTAAAAAAATTAAACATTTTTTTTAATTCAATAAATAATAATTTCAAAAAATTAATAAATAATATAACAATAAAAAAGTTACAAAAATATTAATAAAAAGGTAAGGAAATAGGTAAGGAAACCCACCTTTGGATTTGCTGATGGGACCAAAGTGACAACAAGACCCAGCTGCAAAATTAATTAAATTGGTAAGGTCCACATTTCATATAAAATTAAAATCATCTAATAATTAAATGGAAAATTATTTAAAAATTAATAAAAAATTAAATTGCAGATGGAAAATTATTTAAAAATTAATTAAAAACTAAATGGAAAAATTAAATGGAAAATTATTTTAAAAATAAATGGAAAATTAATGGGAAAATTATTTAAAAATTAATAAAAAAATAAATAAAAAATTAAATAAAAATAATCTAGCAATTAAGTGGAAAATTATTTTAAAATTATATTAAAAATTGAATAAAAAATAATGTAAAAATTAAATGGAAAATTATTTAAAAATTTATTAAAAATTGAATAAAAAAATGTAAAATTAAATAGAAAATTATTTAAACTTAAATCAAAACTAAATAAAAAATATCTAAAAATTAAATTAAAAAATAATTCAACAAAAGAGGCCAATTCAAATAAATAATCCCACTCACTTCCAACATTGTATTTACCGCAACACACCCCTCCTCCACCCTTTTCTTCATCAGCTCAAAACTAAAATTCTTCCTCCAAACCATAATCACCTCCACCCCACTCTTCTCAACCAATCTCCTCAAAATCCCAACACCCTCTCCCTAACCCACTATCTTCACAATTCCCAACAACACCAATCAATACCAATTTGATCCTCCCCCGCATCTCCTCCCCCAACACTCATCATCCTCATCCGAATCGCATGACCCCTGTCCTCCCTGAACTGTGCCACACTTATCAACCTGGCTCAATTCCCTCCACCCTCCGTCTCCCACCTAATCCTCTTCAACTCCTCCACATCACAAGGCAGGTAAACCTCCATAATCCTCCTTCTCCCTCCCAGGGTGGGCGCTGATGTATCTTGTCAATATTACAAAGGGGTGGAGGTAACTCGTGTAAATATTTTTGGATGGTTCGAAAGGTCACCGCCGACGCCGCCACCGCCACCACCATTGCAGGTTGGATGATGGGACCAAGCCAAACTCCGTTTTCTGGAGGAGTACAGTCGGATCGTCATCCCCTGAAAATATAAAGGAAAAATAAATATTTATTAATTTTAATTTAGTGAATTAGTCATTTTAATTAGTTATATATTGAATTAAATTTTACGGTGACAAGTAGTAATGTTATCGCGGTTGTCAGGATGATGACGGTGGTATGGTGATGGTGAGCAGGCGGAAGTACAAAATGACGAGACCACCAAGCTTTTACAGTCACGAGCACCACCTACACAACTTATTTTTTAATTAGTTAATTGTTGTATTCATTAAATTATAATTGTGGTGGTGGTCACTGGTCAGGTTGTAAAATAGACACACGTCAGTTAGGAAAAAATGTACAGCTGTAGATATTTTGGTGTGATGAGATGAGTTGAGTTTGTTGTGTTTTCTCTGCTGAGTTGACTGACTGGACTGGAAAAATATAAGCAAGTTGGTACGCGGGCCGGCAATGGGGCATATTGAGACCGACTGAATGCGTATCTTTACTCAGTGTAATTCTGTACAATGCATTTCATTTGCTACATTGCACTGCTATCCAGAGAAATCAGCTGGACAGCTGTGCTGGATAATAATAATAACAGTGACCTTTTTCTTTTAAATGTCACAATTGGCAAGTTCATTAAAAATGTTAATTAAAACCAAAATTATAGGTTTAACTACAGTTAGTACTACTCAATTAGTATAAATAGTTAAATAGTTTCAATAATAAGTCAACAAATGATTTTAGGATTGGTCGTCTTCGCCTTCTCGTGAAATTTTGGTGTGCTTTAAAAGGTGATTAATTTAACTAAAAATTAAAAGGAATGAGGTGGTTAACTAATAATTAAAATTTTGTCCTGGTTGAACAACTAATGATTATTTTAATCGTGACATTTTGTTATCTTTTCAATTTTGACAGAAAAGGAAACAGGACGACTTGGACGTGGACGGTGTTGGTGGACGTGGCATGTGGACTAAAGAAGCTACTTAATTGAAGACTTTATAATTGGCCCATTAACTTAATTATAACTAATGCAGTTAACTAATCATGTGGATCTTTGGATACGGCTCGCTAGTGTGGAAGGTGGACTTTCCCTACACCCAAAAGTTAAATGGCTACATTAAAGGCTACGATCGGAGATTCTGGCAGGCCAGTATTGATCATCGAGGTACTCCAGAAAAGGTAATTAAAATTAATTAACTAACTTAACTACTCTTTTTAATTAAAATTATATAATGATTTTAAATGTGATGTTTTTTATTTAATTAATTTTCCAGCCTGGTCGTGTGGTCACTTTGGTCCCATCACAAAAACCCGAGGTGGGTGTGAATTATTTAACTAATAATAATTAATTAAAGTTAGGCTAATTCAAAATTATAATAAAAAAATAATTCAAAAGGCGGAGGTATGGGGCATCGCTTATGAAATCCCCGACGAGGAGAAAACCGCAATTTGCTCACTGCTCACCAGAGAGAAGCGGTATTCCCGCTTAACTTTGGATTTTCATCCTCAGCCAACCGCCGCCGACTCCTCCTCACCATCACCCCCAACCCCGCCATGATTTAAATGTGTGACCTTCGTGGGCAACATTCGTAATCCCCTTTACCTTGGTCCCCCCTCAACTCTCGAAGATATGATTGAGCAAATAGCTGAGTGCGAGGGTCCTTCCGGTCCCAATCGAGAATATATTTTCAAGCTGGCTGACTGGCATCGTCAGAATTTCCCAGGGATTCCGGATTTGCATTTATTTGATATTGAAACAGCTTTGCAGGAATACCTGTAAATTAGTAATCAGTTTTTAATTGTAATTAAAAGTTAAATAATTTAATTGTTGATTATTTTTTATTTGTTTTTAAATAGACAAGAGTCTGGGGTGCAGCCTATAAATTAGAAGAGGAGAATTTGGAGGAGACGATGAGGAAGTTGGACCATCGGGAGGTGATGGGTTATGAGAAGGTGCCTATTTTATTTTATCCGGTGGGGGGACATCCGTTAAATGAGGGAGGAATTTGTGGGAAGGTAACCTTCTTTCTAGTTATTGTAACTAACTATTGAATAATTTTTTTTAATAACTTAGAAAAATAATACTGCCTTTTTATTGATTAATTTCGATTCTTAGTTAGCTAGTTAGTTTCTGTTCTTTTATAAATTAGAGTTAATATTATTTTTTTAATTGATGTAGATTTATAAATTAATTTAATTTTTTTATAAACTAATTTAATTTTTTTATTAATTAGTTTAATTTTTATTTAATTAGTTAATCTTTTTAAGAACTATTTTTTTAATGTTTTATTTTAATATTATTTTAATTTTAATTATTTGAATAAATCCTTTTTGATAGTATTTTTTATGAATTAAGTTTTATTTTTTAAGTTAATTGTATTTTTTATTAATTTTTTTAAGTTAATTGTAATTTTTAGTTGTTTTATTTTTTGTTTTTATAGTTAAGAGTTTTTGATTGATTTTGTGTGTTCTTTTTTCAGGTGGCTGAACAAGCTTTTGAAGTGATCATGTATTATGGGTCTCGGGAGAATGAGCATTTTGTGGGGGAGGCTGATGTGGAGGTGATCGGTAGGAGGATTTGGGAGAGCAAAGGACCAAGTGGCCAGAATAAAGAGTATCTTTTTAATTTGTGTGGGGCGATGAGGAGGATTAGGGAGGGTATGGAGGAGAAGAGGGAGTTGGATAGTGTGAAGAAAAACGAGTGGATTTTGGATAGCCATTTGAGGGAGTTGGAAGGAATAGTTAGGGGATTGGACGAAGAGGCGGTGGATGATGAGGAGGAGGAGAGAATAAGTCATTGATAATTAATTTGGGCTTTAAAATAATTAAAATTTGGGGAAAATGAAAATTAAACTTGTTCGTAAAAATATAAAAATTTCAAATAAATTAAAGTCATTAAAATATTAATTTATGCACAAATAAATGTTAATTAAATAAATATTTTTACGAATAAAAAATGTAGTTGTTCTTTTTAACAAAAAAAGAGATCAAAACACATAGTTATACATTAAGTCTGAAGTACACCATTCCTACCAACATGTCGACTGATTTTTTTTTTTCGTTGGCTATCAAATATAAATGTGAAAAATTGAAAATGTGGTTGAATACGAATATTTAGTTTTTTAATTTCATTTGATTATTTATCATTTTAATTTTAATTAATCCTTTATTCAAAGGTATTACTTATTTTAAATATAACGTTTTAAATTAATTATGTTTAAATATTGAAAGTATTTTTTTAAACTCTTTAGATTATTTTCAGTTAATGATGGTCAGGTTCGTTTATAAAAAATAAACCTTTTTTAAACGAATACACTTAAATTCGCGGCGTTTCGTATCAATTTTATCAAAAATACAATTGATGGAACGGCAAAAACTTTTTTAAGTAAAACTAAAGTATATTGTACTTATTTATTTGCTCGTTTTACATTATGTCATCATTAATTATGATTAATATGATCACTGATAGAATCATATTACCTTTTTTATAGAAGATGCCTTGCTTATTGTTTTATTCATAACGTTGTCGAATTTATTTTTCGATAGTTTTACCAACTGTTATTTCTCCAAATACATATACCATTTGCAAATTTAAAAGAACACATTATTGATTTCATATGAAATTGTCTTGGTGTAAAATATGATTTTATTTTGTCATTTTTCAAGTCCATTTGAAGCTTTTAAGGCGTCTTGGTAAACGCCATGCTTCTGTACATTCCTTTTCTGGTTTACTAGAATTCACTTAAGTATACTCAAGTATTCGTATGGCATCCTATTCAAACAAAAAGTTCCAATTGTGAAGCAAGTAGCCAAGATATTTGAAAACTTGCCATGATATGAATATGATGAAAACAAGGAAAATAATAAAACTTACTTGAGTTTAAAATGGTTTTTACCGATTACTGTTAGTCAAACCTCAAGGGCATGACGATGAACACATCCCTTTTGATACATTTGGTATTGGTCGAGATTGTCTTAGCTATACCGTCATTATTCCGATTACAGGGGTTGACTATTTGCTTTTATTTGATTGCGAAACAAGGGCATTGTGTTTACATACCTTTGACTCACTTCGAGGAAGCCAACGATGATAAAAACGCAAATACATGTAACCAATTATAAGATTTTTATCAACAAATCCATACATTCTTCAATTTGATAATATAATTATTATTATAGTAACCTCATTATATTATAAATTTGATGTTTATTAATGTTGGAAGGGATTGATATCCAGCATTTGGTTTTATAAGTTACGAGAAAGGCCAGATGTTATTTGCCTTTAGGCAAATAACAGAACTTCCACTTGGGGGATAGGTGCGAACTTCCACCTGGGGGATGGGGGGGCTAGCTCAAATGATGATAATTCCCATCAATAATGATGTACCTTTGTAGTAGTTTGAATTTCCCCTCGGCTGTATTAATGGTGTGACTGTGTATGTATAGATGTGTGTGTGTAGTGGTAACGCTTTTTTGCTGCTGCTAAGAAATGTATGCGTGATAAACCTCAAGCTTGTGGCAAAGCAACACCACACAGCAAAAAAAAGTATTCAGCAGCAATAGAGCAATCACCAATACACACACATTGCATTTGCATAAGATTGCTTTGATCGCTGCCCTGCAATCATATGTGCACTTACACAACAACAAACAAACGAAGAAAAAATGGGTTGAGTGTGTGTGTGTTTGCAATGCATGTATACATAAAAAATAAAGAGAGAGAGGGAAAGCGTGTTTGAATAATGTAAACACAACCAATCAAAAAAGGTGGCTCACCTCAGTCGAGAAGCATTTTATGTAGAGATGATTTTGCGATGGCATATGTGTTGAACTTACGTCACGTCAACTTTTCACTAAATATTCATGCAAAAAAATGCATATGCGGTCAAAATCATTTTTGATTTATAAACTGTGCTTCCATGATAAGCCTCGGTACTGGAAAGAGATAAAAAAAGAGAGTGTTTTTTTTACCTGTCACGTTTTAAGATAATATGAGCTTGCTTATCATCGCCAAAAAACAATGAAATGCACTGAAATCATTATGTGTTTCGGCTCATTACTCATATTTGTTAGAATGGGTTGCTTATAAAAATATATACGTGAATGTTTGGGAATTGTTCTTTGTCAATTGAAATAGGAACATTCTTCGCAATTGTTATCAGGGTTATTTTGACATTCCATTCTAATTAAATCAGAGTGACAACTTCCGTTCATTAATTACATTTTCTAGGAACAGCTCAAATCAGAACACATTATCGGACTTCCTGTCCACCTTTTACCCTACAAAAATATGGAGTTCCGCGAAACAAGGATAATAAAAACACGGAAAAAATCACTCATTGAATACACAAACAACAATGCTGGTCTGCGTGCTCAGCTACAAAGTCGGGGTCTGCTGGATAAATACGAGATGAACAAATTGGTATTTTTTGTACAAAAAACATCCTCATTTTTTGCCCTTTCGAAATTTTTTGAACTGTATGTTTATACTTTAGGAAGCTCTACGAAAAAAAGGAGATCCCTCTGCAGAAGCAGCATACATTTACGATTTAGTTGTATCGAAAACCGGTGGAGCGTTCAACATTTTAAAGGAAATTTTACTCGTTTGTAATCAGACCGGAGCGGCGAAAATTTTGGATGAAAAAATGAGGCCCGTTAGATATAACTATGCGGAATCCCACACTACGTTTTTTGGACGTGAGAAAGAACTGATGGAGCTTTCCCAGCAGATATTACGTCCTAAAGGAAACACAATACGTAGTTATATAACATGCATTGTTGGAATGGGCGGCATTGGGAAAACTGAGCTGTGCAAACAATATTGCCATATTCAGTCCAACATGGACGAACATGTGAGTATATTTTGGATAAATGCTGAACTAAACTTGGCAGACTCATTTCGAAAAATAGCTCAAGAGTTGTATCTACTGGATGATTCGATTAAATGTAGTGATGGGGATATTCAGCCGATTATAACGAAAATTTACCAACGACTACGTGGTCTTAACTACATTGTTGTTTTTGACAATGTGGAGAGTTTTGACAAGATGAAATTTCATCAATATCTTCCAAAATCCACAAAGGTATTGAATGACAACACTCGTTTTATTTTAACATCCCGATGTCATGATAGCGAAAAGGTTTTGGGGATATAGGCAGTGTTCATCCTGGAGAAAATGAGCTTTGATGATGCATTACTATGGGGAAAGGATGTTCTAATAGGATCCCAAGATCCCAAAAAGTCTGTCCACAATCAGGAGGCAATAGGACATCTAATAGAAAAACTAGACCTACTTCCACTCGCCCTTCAGCAAACTTTAACCTATATAAGGGAGAAAAACAGACATCGTATCTATTCCATTGCAGATTTTCTAGACGACTTGGATGAAAGACCGTCCAATATTTTGGACGCCAGTGGATTTCTGAATGACACCTACAAAACCACAACTCTTCACACATTCGACTTCTCTCTGGACCTGGTGAGAAATCATTCTAGATATGGACAGCAAGCGGATGCCATCCTGATGAAATGTGCATATCTAAATCCAGATCATATATCGATAAGTCTCTTCTATAGTGACAAGGGAGACCTGGACGACGAAACCAACAACGCTCTCCTCCTATTAGAACAATTTTCCCTTTTAAAACAAGCCGGTGGTCCTGGAATTCTAGCTATACATCGCATTTTGCAAAATGTTATTCGATGTAAAATTTCATCCACAAATCAGGTAACTAAACAGAAGTTTTTAAATTTGAAAATATACATTGAAAACTAAAGCGTTATAAGCTGTGTTGTACAAAGCAATGCATTGATAACCTAATGCTGATTTCACAGGAATCCCAGATTTTGGAGTTCCTACTCCGCAAATCTGACTCAGACGTTCAGCACGCAGTGTACATATGGAAATATGTGGCTAAACACAAAAAGCTCGTAGAAACATTGTACGGAAAACATTTCTATGGAATTCGACACATGTCCCCTTTACACCTACTTGCTGAACACGGGGATACAAAGTCATTCAAGAAAATTGTCTCAATTCTAAAGGACCACTGCAAGAGAGACACATTAATGGCCTTTCTCAACCAAAAAGACAAATGTTCAAGAACTCCCGCTTATTTTGCCGCGTCCCAGGGCCATTGTAAAATTTTGAAAGTTATTAAGAAATCGGGTGGAGATTTCAAAATCCCTTCGTCAATATGTTACACTATGGTACCACAAATGAAATATGTGGCCTATGAACGCACTGATTGGACACCAATGCATATTGCAGTGTATAATAACATGACCAAAGCTGTAATATATTTGAACTCCTTAAAGAGTTTATCATTAGCTTATGTTCAGAACAATGAGAAGAGAAAGGAAACCCCTCTTGTAATTGCCGCAAAATTTGGGAACATCGAGCTTATTAAGGAACTAACTGATGACAAGGTTCATATAGTTTGTGCCTTGGTAGCTTCCGCTTCCACCGACAAGGACATCGAGAACCTCAAAAAATATCTGGAGCAAATACCCCTAGAAAATCTTGAAAAAATACTGAACACTGGAATGAACAACAGCTACATGACCCCATTGTATATTGCTAGTTGGGCTAGTGCTCCAGTTGCAGTATTCGATCTACTCAGTACAATGGGTGGTAAGCTTGAGTGTGGAAACTTGGAACAAATTTACCATCTTACAGTACGCAATGATAACCTTACAAATTTTCAATGGCTTTGCAATGACAATAAGAAGAGAAATGTTGATAATCTTGGAATGAGTCGTGACTGGACTCCACTTCACGAGGCATCAAAATCCAGTTCCTTTAGCATTCTTAAGCATGTTCTTGAAGACACCCATGGCCACCTACCGGAATTAGGTATTGATATAAATAGGTCCGATTACAAGGGGGACACGCCCTTATATCAAGCAGCTTACAATGGGAAACTAGAAGTTGTCAAATATTTGGTTGGAAAAAATGCGAATATCAATTCGAGTAATAAATGGGGGAGTACTCCTATTATTGCGGCATCCCTAGCGGGTAAATTTGATGTGGTTGAATTTCTAGCGGGGCAAAACGATATAATATTTCAACCATGTCTTATAGACCAAGCCCGAGAGAGTTTGCTAGGTCAGCTGAATTTGCATGTTGCCCATGCAGCTATAGTCCATGAAAAAATTGATATGATCAGTACACTCATAGATTATATTGTAGTAAAAGAGCCCTCTGCAAAAGAAAGTATGTTTAGTGGAAACCCAAGAAAAATCACACTTTTACATGTGGCCGCGTTTTTTGATTGTCCAAAGTCAATACAATATCTAAAGGAAACCTATGAGTATCTAGATGAGAGTCCTCGAGGAAGTATTTATGATCTTGTGGCAGCATTCTATTTAACTGTGACGAAACATGGGTTTGGAGATACAGATGGAGTGAAAACATATGCTAGGATGCTTTTAGGAATAATGGATTGGTTCCCAAAGCACTGGTTTCAAGTGACACCATACACACTGGCTAAACTTCTTGATAATAGCCAATGTATGGTTTTGCTTGAGACTGATGACCGTGAGCCGAGTTATGTGGAGAAACTAATTTATTATTTGTTGGCACCCGCCATCAAACGGTACCAGCTCAAAATGAAAGATTACATTTCCACTCAAAATAATAGCAGTATACCGGCAGGGGAAGATGCTTCGGATTTGGTTGTTAGAGGTTTCTTGGGCTCATCTTGAAATAAAAATGTAAGCTAATAAATAAGTTTTTAGTTTATACATTTTTTCAAAATGGAAATTTAAATGTATAATTTATTTTTTTGTAGACGACAAGCTTACACCAAGACCTGTGGATATGTAACATATGCTTTATAGTATATTTCATATTTAGTATATATATATTTTTGTTAAATTTGGATGACTTTGATGCTAACGTGTAGTTTTCTTTATATGGTAGAACCATATAATATATCTTTATTTAATTTATAATATATCTATTTAGGAATAAATAAAACCAAATTTGCTTATTTCGTGAAACGACAAATGTAGCAAAACTATATATGTATATCTTATCAAAGTAAACTAAAGAATAATCGCTATAACTTTGCAAAATATAAGTATATAAAGTCCACCAAATCGGACGATTTGTGTTATTGATTATATAAAGTCATACAGGTAAGTCAAGCAATTCAAGTGTGGTGAAGTTTGATAACACTGAATACTCTGATATGTAGATTGATGCATAGATATTGCGCCATATGCAAATTGGACTAGGGCCAAATGCAAATATACTTCAGTATAGGGACAATATGAAAATAGTTCTTTGCAATAGCTTATAATATATGCAATGACAAGTGTTATTTTACCCTCAACATGTAAGCATAAATATTTGGGTGTGTGCAAAAATTGTCGAGTTAATGCCGGAAACATTGCGTATAAATAAATCAGTAAGATTTAATTAATTCGCTAAGTGAGTTATTTATTGTTAAACATCACACCAAAATATTATCCAACATTTTTTTGTGATTTTATTAACAAATCATGCATAAAGTCCAAACCTTTTGTTTTTGCTGTATAAAGACTGCTTTTGCATGCTGGGTTTCTTTCCCTAAACTGATCACCAAAACTTCAAACAAATTTACTGTAAATATAGGCATTCAAAATGAAAAGTAGTATGAAATTTAAAGTTCTGTTGTATAAGTAGTTTTACTAATTATGTTGGCCTTGGCCTAAATTAAACGGATTTGTTTACCAGTTTCACAATAAAAATGCATAGTATAAAACAATGTGAGTTAGATTTAGACCCGAAAGATTTACGTTTAAAGTTTATGAATATTAACATGCACAAATTGTGTGACAATATTAGGCTGGAATATTATAGCAAATGAATAAAAAAACTGAGCATTTGTTCAGTAATGTTTTACATAATTGGAGCAAGCAAAGAGATACCAATAAATAAATTAAATGATTTGAGATTATGGGTAAAATACATGAACGAGCAACTTGAAAATACCATTGAAAAGGCTTCAGCGTAATACAAACAACGAAATCAGTTCCATTCGATATATTAAAAAATAAGTCATTATCTTTCCTGTCACGATTAGTTTGACGAGACATCGTTCACATTGTCATTTCGAACACTGAATCGACCAGGTTTAATAATTCAGCCATTGTATAAATAATGTTTTGTTAATGATTTAAAGGTTATAAAGTGTATATACTTATATAGAATGTCAGGTCTTGCATACGAGTCAGGTACTCAAATAATTAACTTATATGTAAATTGGTGTCCTCTTATTTATTTGTCACTGTCAAAATACACATACCCATCAATTTCAAATTGCCTTGGTCAGATATGGCGATGGGAAAATGGTTCCAAACATTAAATAAACTAAATAGACTAGAAGAAATATAACAATGGAAACAAACTACAAAATATTACTCACAGTCGATATGACTAAATTTCAGAGGAAATGTAGTATAAATATCTTCAAACACGTTGAAGACATATATATGAGACCTGTACAGATGCAATTTTTGTTTACGTCTGATAAGCTGAGTTGACAATAGAGATAAACTGGCTATCTGAAATATTGAAACAAATGCATAATGCAGGAATTAATTGTCCTTTAGAAGTTGGGAAAGACTACACTTTTGTTGCAAAGGGAAGCATTGCTTCTAACGTTCAAACATTTGTATGCATTACCATCCATTTTTTATACATTAAGCTATCTAAAATAAACCCGCTGTAAGAGCGATCATAACGACGTAGCTGAAACGAAACGACTTATAACGACACACTTGATGATCATTGTTGCTGCTATTGAAAAGCGCTTTCGAATGATATGTCACATGACCTGTGTGATATTGTAACCTTTGACCCCGATTTTTGACCCCATAGGGTCACTGTGACTCAAGGTGATTCGTGATCAACACGACGAGAGCTTTCTATTGTGCTATTCAAGTATATAATATGTACAATTTGGAAACCTTCGACATTTACCTTACACTGACCCAGGGAGCTGAAAATCAATAGGTTTCTTGCCCTCGACCATAGTGACCTACGTGCCAAATTTGAGTGTAATCGGTGAGCGCGATCTTGAGTTATCGGGGTGACAGACAGACGGACAGACAGACAAACGCGTTAAAGTCAATACTCCGCTGAGCTTCGCTTTCAGCTACGTAATAATGTCGCCTTTTCGCCCATCTAAAATATTTATAATCCTGCATCATTAATAGCACTTGCATTTTGCATTTAATTTAACTTCCATTCCGTAAGTTAGATGTTAACTGCTTACGATATATTAATTTGCACATGCGATGATCAGGTCGAACATTGAAATTACTTACGTGAGGGGATTACTGGAACGTAAGCACAGCTATGTATGCACTGCTTTGCATTTAACGATATCTGACTAACATACATACATACATGGGACAATATTCATTGTTATAATATGTTGACTGTTCTTATTACTACTTTGCTTGTAGCATGTTACTGCACAGCAAACTGATAAATAAAATGTTTTAACGAGTGCATTCAAATAGTTTATCTCTTCCTTAAATTTCACTGTTTGTAATGCTCAATTAATTTTAATTTACATTTAGGGTTGCCCACCCTATAACCACTTTTATTCAAAGTTTCTTTAACATGAAGCCGAATTCATTCTATTTTTGAAATAATCACTAAAGTACTTATAAAATATTTATATTAAGTTGCTATCGAATGATGCAATGTAATGCAGCGAATTCTGTAATATCAGCGTGATGATGTAATTTCTAAACTTTCGAATAAAATCGTGTTGAAATAATCTATTGAGACACTGATTAACAGCTTTTTACTTTGAGAGGAACGTGTCAAATTCTTTTAGTTAAAAATCCAAGATTTTTTTTATTTATTCTGACAAACGATACTTTTTGAGAGGAAACATTTTTTTTGTGAGACATTAGGAGTTTTTAGGTAACTTAATATAATTATTCTAAGAGAAGGGTTTCAAGAGATATTACGAATTCACATTAAATATTTGCGTAATATTTTTCAACTTGTTAAAAAATGAGATTCTGTAAAACTAAAAGTTTGCTGACTCCATTATATTGGCTGGAGCATCTTGATTTTCTTCCCGTAGAATGGTCACGAATATATGAAATGAGTTTACTTTACGCATCAAAATGTCGTACAACAGGAGCACCTCACCGTAGCCACCTTCTTCTCGTTTTTCCACTTTCTGTAATAATCAACAATTAAATAGATAGTTGTACATAAATGGCATAATTAATAAGGGTTCGTATAAAAGTATACATAAGTCACAGTTGGACTACCAGAAGTTCCAATTCGTTTTTGCTTAGCAAACCTTGAGAATATAGTTTGGCCTTGAGCATCGTTGTACAAATCGTATTTTCTACCAATGCGGGCAAATTTTTAATGATTATACTTTTTTGCCACGTGTCCATTTCTGCCTTGTCACTTTGCGTAACTTTTTGAGAAAAAACAGCAGTGCTTCACAGCAACAATGGTAGAAATGCTGTAAATGCAATGTTTTACAAGCGAACTATTTGAAACGTAAATGATTGGTTATTGGTTATTTAATATTAGTTATCAATCAGCTTATTTTTTTTGTGCCAGTTAAACTGATAACGCTTCATGCATTGGAAGATAAGTCACAATGCGTACGTATCCACAATTTTTGCTTCAAGGACACGCTATGCTTTACAGAGACATAAAATTAGTATATGTATACAGTATACAGATACATTCATTTTTAATTATACGCTACATTGAAAGTACCAAAGATTTGAAATTTTGCTAAATGGAAACTGCTTTTACAATAACAATGTAGTTTGGACGTGTGATTTTTTGCAACGTGAATTTACAAGATGCCTCATGTGCTTCGTATGTGTTTAATTTAGACTTTAGGAATTAACCGATTGACCATTTCCACACGCTGAGAAGTACATGCAAATTTTTCATTTAGCAATTACATTTCAAATTAAATGGGCTAATTTTTTTAATGCATCTATCAGAAAGATGAGAAGTTTTAATAAATTAAGATTTTTAACAACGTTGGGATCAATCTTAAACAGATATTTTTAAACAAAGGAGCTCGTATTGTTCATGCACTAAATGATCAAACGTCACAGATAAGAAGCCATGCGTTTTCTTTCATACCGCATGTCACATTTTAATATAGATTGAGATAATATATTCAAACGTTAAAACGTAAAATATAACAAGTATATAATAATATTTGTACACAAAATATTGGCTATGCTGCAAAAACTAACACACTGAAGAGATCTAATGTGTATTTCAATATAGAGTTAAAATAATATTGTGAAATGTAACTTTACTTTAGTCGAAGCATAAATACTTATCTCTCTATATGACAACATGTTATCAAATTATATTAGGAAACAGTTGGTATCGGTAAAGGAGTTTTGGTATAGTTAGCAGTAACAAACTTGATATTACAATATCATAATAATGATATTACTGGCAATACTTGTACAAAAATATGCCCGTAGTTGGCGAGGTTTTACGATACAAAAATTACTTACATAAGCAAGTCAACAAGCAATCATATAAAAAATTTGGTTTGTTTATTTTTTTATATGCAACTTTATGGTTTATACAGCTCGCCAGTATGTAAATTTAAATATTTAAATCTGCCGGAAATGATTATACAGAAAAAATTTTTTGTTGGTCCAGTAAATAAAAAATGTGGTCTAAAAGTATGTTCAGCTCAATGAATACTGAGATTTTTTGTGGTTTGGCTTTGTTGGTTAGATTTACAGAGAGAACGTCTTGACGTCTGAGCAAACTACAGAGTTGACACTCATATGATATGCACATATTGGTATATCCTCATTCGGCATAAAATTCAGCCACCTATATAAGAAGCTTGAACCTTCTACAAGCCACCAAAAACTGTAAGATTTTTGAAACAGCTATACCATTAATGCAATTGCTTCAACATGGTTCAAATTAGAACATTTTCCCTTCTATTTTTATTACAAATATTCAAGTTTTCCACTGGAAAATTTCTGATGTATCAAAATAGATCAGTTGTAAGATTTTCAGAGCATACGGACAATGGTATCATACGAACTTCAGGCGAAGATGAGTTTCTTGAAGTAAAAGTAACACAAAGCAAACTCAAGAATGAAGATAGTTTATTTTTTGCTACGAATGTTGGCTATGAAGAAAATGGACTACTGTCGAACGCACAAGATTTGGTCACTAGCAAACGTTCTTCTGCAAAAGACTGTGATTCACCGGAAATAGACCTGAAGAGCTTTTCGATTGACCCTTGCATTGGAGAACCTTGTGTGATGCATCAAGGAACCGAAATTACGTTTAGAGCTACATTTATTGCGAAACATAACGCGTCCCTTTTCAGGTGTGGTATAACAGCAGAATGGAATGGAATAAAGGGTTATATTAGATGTCCAGAGGTGAGTTTATTTGGAATGTTCAGAATTATAATGAGCTTATTTTCAAATTATTAAAACAAATTTTCATTTTTTGTCGTAGTGGGATGCGTGTACTGCCGCAGGTGTGTATTGTCCATTAAAAATCGGCAAAGAATATACTTACATAACAAGAAAGAAAATAGCCAACTTTGTTCCAAGGTTTTTCACTTACTACATTCGTGGGACACTCAATGATGAAAAAGGCCGACCATTTTTATGCCTCGAGACACATGTTTGTGTGGAATAATATCTTGCTGGGGTAATTTAGTAACTTTTTAAGAGAAAATTAATGTAACCCATACAACACATTGAAAATAAAACAAGGATTAAATATACACAATATATTAGGTATAGTTTAATTTTTTTTTACTAATATTAAAATATGACTGTATATTTTTAGGCAATAAATTCTTTCCAATAAAGTAACAATTGTTCAATTTTTGTTGTTTGCATAAGAAGTATGACGGTAAACTTACCACTTATTAAAAAAAACATCGTGTATATTTTAATCATTTAAGTTAAACTTATGGATGCTAGAAATGAAGAATGGACATTCAGAGCTCAAATTGTATTGTACAAATTACAGCACATACTCAAATAAGTACAATCAATCCATTGTTATAACTACTATCATCTTTAACATTATGTTTGTGGTCTCTCTTTATTATGCAAAATTGTTAAGGTAAATTTTATTAATTAATCCATGTTAATTGTTAATTCAACAAATATTTGAACAGGTTTGGCACAACATTTGACAAATTTTGAGCATGCTTATAAATATATTTATATATATTTTATAAAATTATCCCAGCATATAATCCTTGCTAATTTATGCATGCAATCTCATATATCGACTTGATTTTAATCATGAAGTTTCATCAATACGGAAAAATTAAATGTTTAGACATTAATTCCAAGATTAATATAATATACAGCATTTAAAGTCATGTTGTGTTAATTGACTTTTGAGTTATCCATTCCATGTCGAAATTTCACAACGAAGACAAACGGTATTTGTGCTAGTGGAGTACCGTCACTTGATTGAACATACCTCGCATGTGCTTAAAGCCATTATGTTAGCTTACCTTCTACTATACTATTTAAGCACAAATATCAAATTCATCGCATAATATTTCATCATTACAATCAATGATACATATAAATATACACATATATTACGCTTGACTAATTAAAAAAATCTTTGCGGCTGTGTTATAAAAAATCATATGAAACCCAAATACAATCGATCTAATCATAATATTACCTAAAAGGAATTTAAACACTGAAATGAAACTACCAAACCAGCAAATTATGAAATATAAATATACACACGTATATGATGTATATATCCGTTTATGTACGTTGATGCACGTATCAGCACCTATACTTCGCATACGTACTTGTCACAAAATTGCCATTTAAAATAATTAAGACATTGTGACCCCGATATTTATCTAAACGCCAATCCCAAGGAAGGTCCTCACCTAAACTATCAACGGTGGCGTGGATTGCTGGAGTATATTCAGACAGACAGACAGACAGGATCGTAATCTCCAAAACAACCCAAACTTACGCTTTAGTAGTTAATAATGACTCATTCAGCCTTCCAGAGATGATAATTTGAAGATGAGAATCAATTGACAATGCAATTTTTTCGGATATTGTATCATTCTTTCGACTGATTTCATTTCATGAAGAACGTTTGTAACATTTATGTTAAAAATGCCTAATAACAAAAACATTCTTTATCTTTTTATCATTTTTTTGCTTGTGCAAACGCAAATTACATACGAAAATAGCATTAAGTGGACTCGAATCCCAAATAGTCAGGTAGCGTTACTAACCCAAAAAGCGTCAGGTTTAGAGGGCAAAACAAGTCTTTTTCTTTGTAGGGTTAATATTGAAGGTAACACACTTCCCGGGAAACTTTATACAGGAAATGGAAAAATCAACTGTACTGTGCCATACAACACCTCACTCTATACGAGTACTGTCTTTGGGGTAATCTATATTGTCAATATTTTAAATGAATAACTTGCTAGTAACATAAATGCTTTTAGATACTTGTCACCTTTCCCGAAGTCGTCAGCTGGAGAAAGTGGAATCAGGAAAAGGACTACAACTTGATACCTGCTGGTTTGATGTACGGGAAAACATTTTATATTTGTCGTGCAAAGATTAATGACGATTTGATTCCAGGACAACTCGACGCACGTACTGGGCTTTGTCACATTGCGTACAGTAAGTGTATATGATACATGTAACTAATACAAAAGTTTAAATGATTACTTTAGTTGTGATTATTTTCAGAGGGAAAAGAGCATTTCACAGACGAACAGTACGAGTATTTGGAAAGAAATTACTTTGGCATTACAATGCAAACCCCAATTGTAACTGGAAGGCGTAGTAAAATAAAGGAAAATAATGATAAGAATGAAAATTCGTTTAATAACCCAAAGAACGATTTGGTAAATTTATTTACATTGTTTGCAGATTTTTTGTTCACAAAAGTACCGATTATCTTATTTGTTTGAAAATGGCCCGGAAGTAGACACCACTTTAGTATGATCTCAATTGAGGAAATAATGTTGACTTAATAACTAATTGAATAAAACATTATTTTTTTTGGTAACTCTGGGAGCATTGTAAAATGTCACGTTATTTTAGCAAATTTCGAACATCAAATCAATTAAAAGCATAGTACGTCTTTTAAGCATACAATAAAGTATCCCAATATTAAATGCTTTAAGATACCTAATTTTAGTCATATCTCTTATCGCATCGCGTAACC
The DNA here is from genome assembly GCA_034695465.1 of Entomobrya nicoleti. Taxonomy (NCBI): domain Eukaryota; kingdom Metazoa; phylum Arthropoda; class Collembola; order Entomobryomorpha; family Entomobryidae; genus Entomobrya; species Entomobrya nicoleti. Next base: position 21,815 of record JAQFZG010000702.1, read on the forward strand.
CAAAAAGATACCACCAATCATCTGAATCATCATTATACGATATTACTTGTATCATATACATTTTTTGTACTGGAACTTTACTATAATGTTCAAACCATCATACAACAAAACATACAATAGAGTACATGTCTGTGTTTATTATATTATACCAACATTTATTTGTGTGCTAACTCAGAGCACGTATTAATTTTACACAATTTCCAAGAGATAAAACATTGATCGTATCTCGGTGGACTACGTTTAAAAACATTAGGTATAAATTTTAAATCAGTCTCTTGATGGTAACCTGGGTAATTTGTCTGTTGGGCATTTGTATCAGAACAGATGATTGTACCAGAGTATGTATATTTTAGTGCGTAAGAAAATGAGAAAAGGCTCTGACTGCATATTTCAAAGGTACCTTAGGCTGACTTTTGACGCCAAAAAGGGGTACAACTATTTGAAATATACAGCAAATTGAGATGGCGAACAAAAATTCGAACAATGACAATGGGACTACGAGAAATATCTTCAAAATATTTATCTACAAGTACCAGTCACGTTATTTATTTCCATAAACAGTGCAGAATTAGATGACTAGTCAAAGAATGCTTGATGAGCTTTCAATGTAAATAATGCAATTTTCCGTTATATTCTGTCTATAGGCTACATAGTTTGAACAAACATTTGATTAAGTTTACAATTTATTTTATACCATTTATTCTGGTTTAATGTTCACAGAGCTAGTGGGATGCTTGGAGAACCAACTAAAACTCTTAACTGCTAGAGTGAGTTGATCAATATTAGTATATATCAAACAATAGGCTCAACATGTTTGGTTTTGACAACTTGAAAAAGTGTCACATGAGCCTATATAGGATTGAAACGAGTCGAGAGTTGAACGGATAAGTGTTTGAACTTTATTGGTGTCACATCACTTACTATGAGGATTATATGGTGTAGAAGTATGATCTTTGATAGTGGCTGATTAAGACACTAATTAAGTTTGAATGCCAGGAATAAAATAAACTAAAGCAGTATACATAGACGATTTTATAAACAATGACAGTTATTTATGTTCTGGCTTCATGAGCTACACTGCTTGAAGTTAACTTTTTTTTACTCGATGTGATATTGTAGCGCATAGCTACGTCTGCAATGCTTCTGTGTGACTTAAGTAATGCCAATGAACTCACACAAATAAATGAATTTAAGTAAGTATCCATAGTAATGCAGGTTTAAGGATAGGATGTTAACTGAAGTCTAAATATTAGGAAGCTCAATGTAAAATAAATAGTAATGAACCTAACTTTACATTAAATGCATTTAACAGTCCATTTTTAATGTTGTGTTTGGTGTATATATTTATTATGACTGGTAGGTTTGTAAAGTTTTATTTATTTTATTGACTTTAAAAATGAGTTTTGAGTTGGGAAAGAAAATACATAGTTTCAAAGTACAAATCACAATAACACATAATCATGTCTTATCCTAAAGTTAAAATGTGCGAAATCAAAGCAGTACAAACAAAAATTATTCACGAATTTTCGCATGGGTTGCAATACATAAAAATGGTTTCCCGTCCTGATCTCTCAAAGATCCCTGAATGTAGTATGTTAAAAATGTTGGGACGTTAGAAGCTATGCTTTTCTTTGCAACAAAAGTGTAGTCCTTCCCAACTTCCAAAGGGCAACGAATTCCTGGAGAGTAACAAGCGTCCCACTATTTTGTAAAAAAATAATACATTTTCCATTGAAAACATTTTTTTCGACATAAGTTATATACCAACCTGTGGACATCCAATGTGCTTCGTTATAGGACCCCAATGTGCTAATATGTCACATGAAAGCTTTGTTGCCCTTGTCTTTGCTGCAAACAGAGCTGTCAGAGTGATTTGTTGACCTCTGTGAAGCGTGCAGGGATCCCCGTAACATGGAGCAATGGAAAATGACTTTAGTGTAATTTCTGGTGATCCACAGTCCCAAGCAAAAATTTGATTCTCGGGGTCATAATTAAGACTGTTGGTGTTGGGATTCTGGCCAACTGATATGCCGTCCTGAAATACCCACGTCAGAGTTCCTTGTTTTTCGGTCGACATAAAGTCTGGATATTCAACAGTAATATTTTCTTGCTCCACTGAAGTCTCGATGATATTTTGGTTTGGGGAAATCAGTTTCTGGTGAACATGAGTTCTGGAGCGATGAAGCGTGTACTCCTCAGCTGACAAGAATGTGTGAAATGCACACAGAATAAATGTCAGTAGTAAAGCGTTGTTTAGAAACTTGGCCATTGTTTTGAAAATTGGTTCTTAGGATTTGATGGGGAAAGGAAACTAAAATGATTCTGATATTATGTGGTGCTTCATCTATTTATATTTTTTTTTAAAGTAACAAGGCATATAAAAGTCTTCCTGGTGCTCAAAATCAGGTCAAACTCGAAATATGTAAAAAAAATGATAAGATTTGTATTAAACCGGTATATTTACTTGGAAGTTGTGAAATTATATCAGTTTATTTGAGCCTGTGTTTTCATATTTGTGTTTTCATACGAAAATTTCTCCGAGAGGGATAGTAAAGTGCGTTCAAATATTTTACAATCGATACAACCCAGATAAAGTTTAAACAAATGGTTTTTTTGTATACAATTTGTAAATAAAACTGAATTTGGAGCAAACATTGGAGTATTTTTACAGTCAGTAAAGTAAATAAAGATCTATTTATTCTTCCAGTGCTTTTTAGTAGGACTTTTTATAAATGAATTCAAGTGGGGTTAAATTAATGATTTAAAGTATAAATTTATCATCGTATTTTTTTGGGCTCAAATTAATTTAATTTATTTTAAGTTATTGGAATTTTAGTAAAAAATGTTTTATCTAATTCAACGGATTATTTTTGCATTTTCATTATTTCTTAATCCACATTGTATTAAATTGACCTTGCGTGCGTTCAGTTTCATTTTAGCGCTGATCATTTATGATCGTTGGCGCTCATTTGTTATGATTTCTTAGAAGAGGCATTTATCCAATATAGTTTTGGCTAACAAATGTATCTTATTAAAAAATTCTGACTTAAACATACAAAAATAATAAAACAGCTAATTCATTAGTTTAAAATGTCTAGCTTTATAAGCATATAGTGTAAAAGCTATTTTCGTATTGCCATTGACATCAGACTGGAGCATGAATCCAACAATATAGACTTAATTACATTAAATTTTAGTTGCTACCCTAGATGGCAGGTTTACATTTGTTCTAATTTTTTTGGCAAAAGCTGAACTTCTGACAACGCATTTTGAGTAAGATTTCTTCACATAAAAGGATCAACTTACAAGGGATCTGCAAGATGGGTCAATGCGGTGTTCTCTTGATACTACGCATAATAATTGTACTAGATAGTACAAAAATCGTATTAAATGTTAACTATATCGAACATCCATATTGGTCAAACTATTTGGTTATACGTATATTCGGCGCAATAAAGGAAGTGATTATGGAAGTCCGCATGAGTATTAAGTAAGTCAACAAATAAAACTACCAACCCACATCGCATTAACATTAATTTTTGCATGAGAAACACAACTAGGATTTCCTTTTGTTTAAATTTTTCTTTGCATTTTCAATTGGATGAAAATGTGGGATTGGAAAGTCAAGTTTTGAGTTTTTTCAAGCTGGTGTAAACCCAAGTTCGGGTATGTAATTTAGAACCTAATGCCCATTCAGGAAATATATGTCCAATCATTACTTGTTTTTAGAGTACATATTACCTTTGTAAACCATGAAGGATAGCATTTCGGTTCAAAGATAACATCCTTCTATCAGTTGAATATCAAATTACAAGAAACCTTATCAATTGAAGCCTGAAAAAATAACAAACTTTTGGTCATAACTAGTTTATGGCTTTCATTTTCTATTACTTGGATTTTTTTTACAATAATGTTTACTTTATTTTGTAAATGCTATCGCAAATTCCATTACAGATAATCTATGATGGTTTATTGCATATTATTTATTATTCGCATTGTTGTGTTCACTTATATACAATACGTACATAATGTATTTAAAATATCAACCAAATGTTTATTTAAGGTAGATATTTGTCACTCATAACAGTACAGATATGGTGGGCCATGTCAAAAATTAAACGGAAAGTCTCGTTGTATTAAAATCGTACAAAATAAGTACTTTCGTCGTATCCAGTTTGTTTTGTTATTTTCTCCAAAATTTCCCTTTCACTTTGTAATACGGAGGTCCATCACATCCAGCATAAACAGTAAGAGTCTTAAGCCTAGGAAATATCTCCCAAACATTTGATTGATAAATTTTTAATTTACTCTCAAAACTGTAGCGTTCTGCATCCGAATAGTTATGCCACTCTTTATTAATATATTTTCTCAAATCTAATATTTCTTCAGGTCCTTCTTGTTCCCCAACCTTAAAATCTTTAAAACGCCAATCCCACTGCTTGGTCACATAAACATGTAAATATTCAATGGAACTAAGATCACAGCAAAAATTTAATGATGGTAAATAAACGTCAATAACAAGTGTTTTTACAAGAGGCAACTTTAGAATTCCTCTTTGTCTCATCGGTTCCGTTTTAAAATAAACGGCTTGAAACGTATTCGAACACAGCCTCAAACCAAAATTTCAAACTGAGTTGGCATATGAGTTAGCCACATCAAATAACAATTTAGTGTTTTCATTACAATTTGACAGTTTAAAATGAAGCTCCCTTAATCCCGTGGCATTAAGTTCACGTACTCTTTTAAGTTGGATTTCCGTTTCAGTGCAAATTGTTAAGCTTTTTAATTTTTCTAGTTTAGTATTTTCCGGTAACCGAATTCTCCATAAATATAGCGTTTCAAGGTTTCGTTTGTCAAGCAACGAGAATATTATTTGATGTATTTCCTCTAAAGACCAACAATGAATTACTAACGTTTCCAGTTTTGGTAGTCCATTTTGTAATGTTTCTTGAGAGAATGTGCTGTTCACCAAATTTGTAAGCTGGGAAAACTCTTGTTCATAAAAATGACCAGCTGATCTGTATTCTGGTTTGGTGCCGCTGAGTTGAAGATGTAAATATTTTAGATTTGGAACTTTGAATAGAGCTTCTATAGTCATTTTTAATAACTCTGGTGTTTTGGGATTGGCATAAACTTGAGTATGTAGGAAATTTATGTGATGTCCAAATTTTTCTAACAATTGGTTATTGTGCATACAAGGAGAATTATTTAGGTAAATTCCAGCTGATTTTCCAATTAGTGGATTTCTATTAGGAGATAAAGATGTATCTTCTAGCATTTCTCTTAATCTTGGATAATTGTAAAGGATTCGTTTGGATTCCATGGTTTTGTATAAAGAGTAGTGATATTGGTCTGTGTTATATTCCAGGTTATCGCCGGATGCTGGTCTGTGGTGAGCATTGTTTTCCAGAAAGTAATTTACAGCTAAATGCCATCGTTTACAGATTAGTCGACAATTTAACATTTCGTTTTTCGAGAGGTACACAAGTAAATGTTCAAATGCCTGAAAGAGAAATTAATGAAGTAATGTACTAATCGTCAAAAAAATCGTTTAATTTTTCAAAGTCAATAAAATTTACCTTGCCAAATAACCATTCTGGTTTTGATGTTGAAAGGATTCCTTTCCAGAGCTTGTATGTATTTGACAAGTTAACTAGATCTTTAGAATTTTCAAGGTTGTTGAGAATAATTTCCCAAATCTGTAAAAATAATAATAAAGAGGATAATATTGCTGATCTTAATTATTATAGATAAAGTTGAATAAAAGCCATAAAAAGTGTGGAAGCCAATGGTAATTTTACCTCTACAGGAATTCTGTTTATTGGACCAGAATTTCTGGACAAGCTAACGAAGTAACTGGAACAATGTCCTGAGTAAGTAAATCCTACTTATTCCATTGTGAAAAATATTACGGGTGGTTTAATAATTCTATTGTAAATTTATGCTCACTTTAATTTCTAAAGAAACTTTGGTTATTTCAGTGTATTGAAGTGATAGGAAAGAACGAGTCACTAGCATCATAACAAATGTAAACACTGAAATAAATAATGAAACCACAATAACAACAACAACCGAAGGCGAAGCTAAACTCTCAGAATATTCTCAGCTGTTTGTTCTGAGTTCTAAGCAGCAGTTGAAATACAAGACCAATATAGCTAAAGACGAAGCAACAAAGTTTACCCTTTACCAAAATAAGTATTTTCATAATGCATTTTATGAGGATGCATCATCACTGGCTTAAGCCTGCATGGGAGTTCTATTTATATCCACAGGAGACGAGGACCAACACCAAAATTCTTCATCGTTTTTGT